>JAHZNA010001038.1:3838-16773 GCA_027743935.1 Sinodicranocentrus sp. ZH6 | reverse complement strand
GTTTTGACTTCAGAACTACACCCCCTGAAGCGATTACAGATCAAGTTCGCTTTCGCATAAATTTCTCGCCGCCTCTTAGCGATTTCTTCCATGTCTCGATTATGTTCGATTAATTTCCCAAAAAATCTGGGATACCCCATATCTCTACGATGTAGCCTCAGAGGAGGTCATTGTCAATCCAAAAATGAAAAATCGCTGGAGAAAAATGCCCCTTTGGAATTTATCCCTGGGGATGTGTTTGCTCATGTTCGTGTGCACAGTTCAGAGGCTTACCAAGCTCAGTTTGGATGGCCGACGAGGAATACAAGTCAAACCGGAAGAAGCGATTATAAATTTCTTTGCGCCAGCTATAACCATACAAGCGCTGATTACAATTTACAGTGTGGAAAAGAATCTGCCAGGATTTGCATTTGTGACATCGCAAATCTTCAAAGTGGCTGGAGTCAAGTATCAAGGTAAAAAGACTTATAAAATTTTAAGAAAAAGCATTTTGAGCATGGACTCTTTATTTATTTTTAGGATGGCCGTCCTCAAAACGACTACCAGACTTCCCAGAAGTTGTAGCGTATTGCACCTCAATTGGATTTGTAAACTTCCCTATTCTCTTATTCTCCTATCCTCTCTTGAGGTCTTTTGACCCAATCAACATTTACTTTGATGAAATACTACCGGAAGTTCCTAGACGAATATTTGCTTCAGTTACATACGGTTTCTTTGGATTCTTGGCGGCAAACATGTGTGCATCATTTCTTCTTGAATTTGTAGCAGTTTGCGAATTGTTTAGACAGGAAATGGAAACAAATCTCAGGAAAAGTTTAACCCTACCTGAGAAGTTCTCGCTGGACATATATCTCAGTTGGGAATAAATGGACAAGAAACGATCCGCTACTGGAAACGCCAGAAGTTGGAGAAACTTGATAGGATAATGGTTGTCACTCTTTCCAGTGGAGTTGAAGCTTGGACCGTTTTTCACTGTAAAAAAGAGGACAGGGCTGGATATCTTTTACTCCATCCTTGACCACACCATCACGCTACTTTTTGCTCTCAGTTAGCTATTTGAGTGACACAAATATGCACAATTTTCTGATTTCTTTGTGCACACGGATATGCACGTAATATTGTAAATAAGACTATGCAACTTTTGAGAAAAAAATTCAATGGGGATGCTGAGAAACGTTTATTTATTTTTTCATAAATATAGTTAAAAATCATTTATTCGTATAATATACCAGAATTTATAATTCCATTGTATAATCCTTAACTCTATTTTGACGTAATGTGCTCGTTGATCCAATTGCGATATTTGGATACTCTCGTGTATATCCCAGGTTCGTTTGGCTTCCCACAACTTGTCCCCCAACTGGTGACTCCTGCTAACACCCATCGATTATCCTTTTGGATTACCATGGGGCCACCGCTGTCACCGTCACAACTGTCTTTCCCTCCTTCTTTTTCTCCTGCGCAAATTAAACTGTTTGAAATGGGTTGTAAGTGGCCAGTCTGGAAATACCGTGATTCGCAATCTTTATTGCTAATTATTGGGACGGAAACTTCTTGAAGGCGGGATAAAAATGGTCCATGGTCCGAAATTCTAGAAAGCACATAGCTTCCAAATTTTTTTAAAAGTTTTGAGGGAAATTTAAAATAGCAGTCGGCCGCATGCTTACCTTCCCCATCCAGTGACAGTAGCAGTCTTGTCAATAAAATCGTCATCATTATCAGGAATGCAAATTGGCACAATGTGACGCTGAAAGATTACCGGCTCTGAGAATTCCAGCAATGCCAAATCATTTTCCAACGTTTGTGAATTAAAATGTGGATGCTTCACTATAGTTTTCACGCTCACGAGAACCGCATCCTCATTTACTTGTAAGGTATCGATATCACCAATCTTCAAATTTATTTTTGAAGGTGCGTCCGGTTGGATTGGATCTAAAATCGACTCCGTTTGCTGTTCTAAATACGCTTCAATACAATGAGCTGCAGTAATTGCCCAGTTTTTGTTTAAAAGAGTGGCGCCACAACTTTTCAAACTTTTGGACGCTGTCCAATACTTTAAGTAAATCTAAAATAAATTGTAAATTTTCTTAACGTGTGATACTCTTGTTGCAACCAAATTTACAAAACCTAACCTGCCACGGCCATTTCCCAAAAGTTGCATCACTTCCGCCTACTACTCGTTTAGCTCGGTTAGCGATAAAACGGCGACCGCAAACTATTTTAAAAAAATTATCACCACATAATTTTTAATTAATTTAAGTTGACCTTTGAGGAATTCAAATTATTTATTTGTCAAGCTTATTAAACACATATAAAATATGGTATTAATTAAGAAGATATTACTTTGTTTGTAATCTTGGATTAGCAAGGCTCCATTTTTATCGAAGAAAGTCTCATCCGGAAGATTTTCGGGGGAAGGGTTGCCCTGAGATGGAAAATGAGATTGAGTTATTTGCTGGAATAATTGAAAATGATATACTTAAACTGACTTACTAGACTCAATATGCAACTCAATATTAGAATTATGACTGGAAAAACCGTCATTTTGAATTAGTGAGTGAAAATTGCACCTTATTTGAAGCTTGAATATATTGTAAATGTGTCCATGTCCACTCAACACTGCCGGTTGTCGGTTGCTCACTATTTAAAAAATAAATGGAGATAAAACAATCTCTTATCGTAAACATATACTCAGATATTTTTATACTCTGCAGTTTGTTTGCCACAATTATGCACCGTAATGTTTACTGCAGAAGATGAGCAAAGAATATAATGTTTGTTTTCGACGAATATCTAAATACTGACCCAATACTGGACACCTTTCTTTCTATATATATTATTATGTAAGTTTCTTAGTCCAGCATATCAGCAAAATGAGCTGCAAGAGATGAATAATGATGCAAGGATTCATGTTATATGGATGTTTTGAGTTCACCCTTTAATAAGAGTAAAATCATGAAATACAACAGATAAAGTTGAGCGATAATTTTTATTGACTCAGTCGAAATGAGTTCATTATTCCTCATATATTTCCATAATCATCAAGTTTTACTTGGTTTTGATAACCGTCGTCCCTATGTAATCGTCACCGTCCCATATCTCTGCACCGACAGAACCTTCCTCATGCAAAGCTTGTACATGAAAAATCGCGTATCCCATTGTCTGCCGATATATATATAAAATATATAATTTTATTTACATGATTTAACTCGGTCGAAGAGATGTTATTTCAAATTAAATATCTAGTTACCTCCTTAGCGCACCACTGAAAAAAGCAAAAGTCCACATCCACCATCTTCACAACGATGTACTGAAATATTAATATTTTTTGGTTAGATTGTTAGATCATACATACATGAGTGGATCCGGGATTGTAGTTTGACGGAAAATTCATTGTTCCAGACGGGATTTTGATCGTTATCAATTGTGTAAGTCTCTCCTACACCTTTATAAAAAAATTAAAAATATTGTAAATAAACTAGCTATAAGTAAAGATGAGATAGATAGTCACATAGAAATACCCCGAGTTGATAATATTTGCTCTATTCCATCCTCTGAAAATTTTCCAGTTCTTTCTGACAGGCTGGCGTACGTATTTGGAAGGGCATTTCCTATGAATTGGTCCATTAACTGGAGATTCCTTTTATTCCAATAATCAACAAATTAAATAATATACACTTTATTTATTTATGCAAATTAAAGTAGGTAAGTAGTTTTCGGACCGTGCTGACACTGTAAATTTAATTAAAATCCCGAATGAGCCATTCACGAAAATCCCAAGTAAAGCCAAAATCAATAGTTGACCACGGACACTCGTCATTTTTTGGCTTGTGTAAATAAGTACAAAAGATAATTTTTGCAATTTGTTTTGCCTAAATCACAAGCACAAAATGGTTGGATGTATATGTATGTAAATATAATGGATATTTGCTCAAATGCTCGGTAAAAAATTCTACTCGTGATGTGATACCACTACACTATTTGAGAATTTATGTGGCGAATTGTTAAGTTTATTGAAAATATGATAACAGCTTTGATCTGAATACGTAAATCTCTTATCAATATTGATTAAATTGTCACTTAGATAAGCAGCTCGCAGGAGCTTGACATTTTGTCTTTTTATTGGAATATTGAAGTTAATATTTATGTCATGGCATGGCATGACAAAGTCAACAGTCCAGTTAGCTCTTTATTGTAAAATCATTATCAGACTTAATCGAATAAAAATATTACTTGAATGTGCTTACTAACTACTGCTAATACTTTCAAATGAATATTATTCCATATTTTGATTCAACCAAAGAAAGTTGGTTACAGAAACATTTTATTTATGATAAACCTACAGTTTTAAATATTTTTTTATCAGCATTCGTTAATATGTAATTATATGAATTCATAACAGCAATGTCAAATTTCAGTAAACTTAAACCATATTTACCTATTATTTCTTCCATCAGTTAAATATTACAAGGCAAAAGGAACACAGTATATTGCATATAATCCACATAGTAAAGCTTATTGGTATAGTTAAGCATTACGATTATGCAGATTTACTATCTTAAATCTTTATTTTATCATTTTTTTCAAACCCCTTAAAAATCACCCTTCCTCGTCAATACAGTACATTCTACTTGAAACGCAGTAGCCGCCATCGAACCCATGAGATTGACAGCATATTTCTAGCCACTGAGGAGATTTGCTGCAGTAGGAATCACACGTCTGCTCTCTCCAGTCTTTTCGGGCTTCACCTGGAAAATAAACAAAATAATATCATAATTAACTCCTAACAAGTTTTCTACATCAAGGATATATTTATTATTTTACCATGAGCTATGAGTAGAACAAAAATTGTGAAGAGTAAAATTGACTTCATGGTAAAAGCTGTATAACTTCGTAATTTTGAAAAAGTGGGATTTGGACAGGTTGTATTTATGCAAACTTTTCTAGTTAGTAGGAGTAATTAAAATCACATCAGTTGATTTGATATTTTACTGCGTAAATTTGTTTTGTCCATGTCAACAAAAAATAACCAATTAAAATCTCATTAAAATATTGTTTTTATGGCGTTTGTTTACTGCCTTTTTATCAAATTCTCCTACTGCTGATTAGAAATCTCACAGCACGTGGATGCCTCAATACTCGGTTAGTAACTTCATTAAATCCTCATTCAGTTCGAAACTACGTACTTTTCTGGACTGTCAGATCGTCATTTTGGATTTCAGCATCTACAACTATTACAATTATTGCAAATACCTTCTACAAAAGAGAATCAAACATATTATTATGTCAAATTTCACCGGTCATTACATCGCATTTGAAGGACCTGCACATCGATGGTGCTACAGGAAGATGGAAAATGCTGGCGACTTGTGTTATCAATGCGCTGACTGCATAGCATCAAGGAAGACTATAATCAAATGGATTATTTTCACATAATTTTTTTTCTCTGTGAATATATAAATGATAATAAATAATCATAAAGGAGGAAGACTGTTTCTTACATATGCAAAAATAAAAATTCACAATCGTCACTTTATATTTTAATGCGTTTTTGCTTATTCCTAATTAGCATTTGCTTTTCACGCCGCGAACTATTTAATAATATGTGAATAAGCTAACTTGGATAAAGAAGGAAATGAAGAAAACATACTGAAATTCTTCAAGAGACGAGATATTAATTGGATCAAGATCGACCATTATTAATTTAAAGCTGTTGATTTGAAGTTGGTATTAGAAGTTCGTGTAAATTGGATATTTAAATTTAACCAATTTGACAGCAGAAAACAAATTTCACGAAGAAAAAATTCAAGTGTAGTAATTTTGGCAAGAGATTATACGAGTAAAGTGGTTAGCTAAAAATGAAGAGTTTCAATTCAGTTGCGCTTCCTTTTATGAAAGTTATTTTGGTACAGAGCAGGCTTTGCCAAGTCATAAATGTCATTTCTCAGAATAAAATTGAAACTTGATACTATTCAAGGAAAGGTGTTTTGTGGTGTATTAAGCAATACGAGCTCCAGTTTTTATCCATTGATCTATGCAATTATGAAATGCGTGTCCAGTTAGTTTACCCAAGTTTTTTTACCCATGAAGTTTTTGCCCAGAACTTAATTTACCCAATTTACTTGTGCACCCTAAATCAGTCAAAATATCAGGAAGTAATGTGGTTAAGTTATATGAAACGTTAAATGGAGATAATTGTCCACTGTCCAAACACATTTTGTCATGTGATGCTAATTTACCCAATTAGTAATTACGCAGAAATTATACGTCTGGTCAGTTTGGATAGAGCTAGAGGGGGTAAATCTTATTTTTATTGGAGACAAGAAATCACTTTATAGGAAAGGGTTAAATAAAGTAATTTTAGAATACGTAAACTTGGACACAATTTAAGACAGATAATGTAATACTTTAACTTTTTTATTTCAACAAATTATTAATGACATTGTAATATTTTTGTTTGCGTGTCATTCGATAAATTACCAACGCCTAACAAGAGCATGGCATACAGTCATTACTATTCCGAAAGGAATGTAATATTCATTTCCATTTGAAATTACTCTAGTGGAAGGATGATGAATGTTCTGCATTTTTTGGGATGTGTAGATATTGTTTCTTGGCTTATTTGAGAAGCAGTACAACTATCACTTCTGATTTCCAATTAGGTCAGTATTAGCTTCAACTTTACCAGTTAAAGTATGAAATGTTATCAACTCCGAGAAACAGAGCAACATCAAACATATACCCTAGGACAGAAGAGAATTGAGAATGCTCTTAAGGAATTTTAAACTAAAACCAACCCAACAAGTCAATCTTGACTTGTAGACTTGCAAGTTTGCCTTAATTTGCATAAGTAGGTACAAGTCTGAACGCTGGAGCTGAAGCTGAACTGGAACCGGTAGTCAGGTAGTGGATACTCTTTAACTGCATATAATCTTACAGCGGCGGGAGGGGTAAAGTGATACGAAAATTTTCAAAAATAAAAGGTAAACAAAGCGAAAAAACTAAAAATAAAGTAGTTTTTGAATCTTCATAACAGAAATGGTCGCCCAAGATCGAATAAGGAAAGGTTAAACATAGTATTTTGATTTTGTAATGTTATATATAATTTAGTTTCTAAGTAATGAGCTATCAAAAATGACAAAAATTGTTGTAAAAGAGGCTAATTTGGTTTGAGTCATTACTGAATAAATACATTGAATAAGTGATGATTATATATGTAATTAGGTAAAGTGATAACCAACTAAGTTGTTTTTGAAAAAGTTTCGTGAAAAAACATTTGTCACGTCCGAAATTATCCAAACACGTGGAACTAGATGGCTGGGCAGAGCTAAAGGTGTTGTTTGGAGCATACATGCTATTAATAATGTTGTGTGTGTCGGTCCGTATGCATGTCCGAATGATTATTTGAAAACGCCCAACCTATCCCCTTCGGGGTTTTTTCTCTGGATAAGTATAAACAATTAGGGTATTCATGATACCGCTTTTAATCATGGTACGCTTATAAGCCATCAATTCTAAGCAACCGATTATAATCGGTTATCATGAATAGCCAGATTATTTTAGAAAACGATTAATTTTAATGCAGCTAAAATCTTTCCATACCATTGCAGGAGATCAATATTTCATGACAATATCTTGTCATTATTCTATCATTTTTACTTTTTGAGTTAGAAATAAACTTTCCAACAAAATTAATTAATTTAAACCCGATATTTAAAACTAAATACTTAAAAATAATGAAGAATTAATTAAATCCAGAAATTGCCATGAAGTATGCGTCATAATTACTTAAATTATCGATTAAAAAAGGATGCCTTTGAGGTTCTGTGACTTTTGAAATGGACAAAAACATTGCTAGAACCATGTTTTGCTCATATGTCACCAATAAAATAAGCGATTATTCCTGGCTTTAGCTACTCAGAAGTAGCAATTATATCAATACAAGCATGACCTTTAGCAGGTACCTAAGAAGGGAAACTTAAGGTGCCCATCTATTTCAAGCAGTTCAACATTATGTCATACAGTAATTTTACTATAGGCTTATCATATTTATGCATCTATACAATTCTATACATTCATGTAAATAGCTATACAATTTTACACCGGTTCCGATACTCATGCAGTAAATCTATTTAAAACGCATTTATTAGGGTATCAGTAAAAAGTCATCAAAGAAGTACTATACCTATACTATACCTGATATCATCAATCACCTATAATTCCGTTGACTATAACCTATAATTCTGGAAGCTGAAACCTTTCTGTATAGCATGGATAGGATTCATTGACTGATTCCATATGTTAATAAAAGATAAGCGTAGGTATATGCGTGTACATATTTATGTATGTTGTTTGAAGAAATAAGCTAATACATATCATGTATTATCTGTCGTGTTCACCAACATGTATTCCTCTATTTTCAGTGGATTCTCGAGTCACCTGCCTTAGTTGGAGGACAAACATACTCACACATGGTTTCATTCAACTTCTGCAAACCAAAATAAATTAATTTTCCTTTGATTCCCATTTTTATGAGCAACTAAATTTATTATAAAGTATCTCAGTTTCTTCAACAAAAAAGAAGAGAAAATATTGACAAGTTGAAATTTGAAAAATACCATTATTCCGCTTTATTTACACTGTCCTTAAAAGCTTTACTGGGGGAGTTAAAATTCACGCGGTTTTGTGACATTTAAAACGAGAAGCTAAGATAATGGCGACAAAAGTAAAAGCTGGTGAGGTGTTCTACGTGGAAGAAATTTTAGACGATAAGGTTTTCATAGGAAAAATGCATTATCTTGTGAAGTGGCATGGGTATTCCGATCGAGACAGCACCTGGGAACCTGAAGAGAACATGGAAGGATGTCCAGATCTAGTTGAAAAGTATTATGAGAAGAAGGAAGCTTTTGATAAGTTGAAACAAGAAGATCCCCGTATAGCTTCTGAGTTTGAGGCTCCAACAGCCTCCAAAAATGTTATCATTGACCCCACCCTGCCAAAGCGACCAATGGGATTTCAAAGGGGGTTACAGGCGGAAGCAATTCTCAGCGCTACGGAATGTGGTGGAGAGCTTTGCTTCTTGATGAAGTGGAAAGGTACAAAAATAATTTACATGTTGAACATGAACATAGTTCATGAAATAGTTTGAACTAATTAGTTTAATTAATGCTTGTAGATTCCATGGTTGCAGATATTGTTTCAGCGAGGGAAGCAAATATAAAGTGTCCTCAAACCGTCATAAAATTCTATGAAGGGAGGATTACATTTCATTGAATCTCTCTTCAATATCAATTATCATTTATTTTTGTTACTGATAAGTGACTTTTGTCACGTCACGTGAAGTAAATAATATAATTATGTCATGGATTTGATGTCAGTGGTTTTGTAACATTTTCAAGCACTGCTCAATATAAAATATGTATTTAAATAAAGTTTCTTGCGTAGATGACTAAATATTTGTTAGTGAGACAATCAGTAATCCTTTTATTACTATTTAATTAGAAATGAATGAGCGAAACTGCTTTAACATATGGGGAAAATAGAAAATATAGACGTTCACAATCGTCACTTCACATTATAATGCGTTTTTGTTTATTCCTAATCAGCATTTAATACTTTTTAATAACATGTGAATAAACTAACTTGGATAAAGAGGAAAATGAAAGAAAATAAATATCCAAGTTCATCAAGAGACGAGATATTAATTGTGGCTAAAATGAAGAGTTTCAAGTCAGTTGCGCTTCCTTTTATAAAAGGTTGTCTCGTGTGCAGTTGGCTGTGCGCCAAGTCATAAATGTCATTTCTTGGAATAAAATTGAAAGTTGATGCTATTCGAGAAAAGGGGTTTTATATGGCGTATTGTGTAATATGAGCTTCTGTTTTTATCCATTGATATATGAAATCATGAAAAATAATTCGACGTAGAAAAATATCCCCTCATGTTTTATTTCTGTTTTTCTTTGTTCTCTATTCTTTTCTTTCATGTAATTTAAAACAGTCACTACTGAACTCGAAAATGCGCTATAATGACTACATATTTGGCAACTATGAGGCAAATTTCGAATTATTATTATTGGATACTTGTACTACTCTGGGATGTCCACGTTGAGAGGATTATTGATCAGCAAGAGTAATCGGAAAAGAGTCAGAAATTGTTTATATTCACCAAACCAAGGTTTGAAATGAAATGGAGGCATAATTTTTTTAAAGAATTTTAATTTGAGAAAAAGTAACAAACATAATTACAGTGGTTTATATACGTCATCGCTTGCAAATATATAAATTCAATTTATTTTACTTCTTATAAAACGTCATATATGGTAACGCAAATGATTTTATAATGCATTTTTCTCAACTAAAAATTGGAGCATCCCTTTGGCATTTTCCATTGTCCATTTACCGTCCTCAAGCTTCTCCAAATTCATTTAATTTTTCTTTAATAAAATAACACAATCCTTGAGAACATTAGAATAAATCGGATTAATCATATTCGTAATAAAAATAAAATATGATGTTTCACTTGAAGACATGCAAAAACTGGAAAACAACTTTCGCCGACAATAACTTGGACAAATTTAGACTGGGAAAAAGAAAATATCCTCTTGGGAAGAAATGTCACATTTAAAAAGCGAGTGACAAACAGGAAAACGATTTTCGAAGATTTGGAGCTAAGCAAAAAGTCCCTTAACACTTTCATGGGAAAATATCTGGATATAAAGTTGCTAGCTGATTTGCACTTTGACTGAAACCCAGTCGGGATTGTTCGGGATACACTTCCGGTCAAGATTAAATATTACATCGAAAGATTATTTCTGCTCAGAAGAGGAATTCCTGAAAACGTCAACTCCTCAAATGATATCTTTCTTGTTTCTCAAATTGAACGTTACAAGCTGTCAAACCTGGCTGGAAATGAAATGACTGACACAGCTCGTCATCAAGCTGAACACAGCTGCCTAACTGTGCAGTACATATTGCTCGAGTTGGAAAGCGACTTTGATGACATTTGCAAGAGAACTGGAAATCCAGTACATTGGCTCCAACACGAAAACGGAACCTACAACTGGTGGGGTAGATCTGAATGAGAAGAAGCTGGAGAAATTCGCCATCGCATGTCTTGCCGCATTGGAGGGTAAAACAAGAGACGCAGACAAATGGGCTGGAGTCTCTTTGCAGTGTTTGCTGATTGCACAAGTCTTTAAAATGTATGCAGTAAAATTTTCTGATAACAATGCTGGCGCAAATATCCTCCCGCATATTTCCATCTCAAACTTGATGGAGTTGTTTGACTCTCTTGTGGAGAAAAGAATTAAGCTGTTTGCCCTGAAATAATGAACATCCTTCTGAAAAACAATGCTGAGCACACTGCTAAGAATCAAAAGTTGGAGACCCCTTTTCAGCACGGATTACAAAGGAAATAATATGTGATGTCATTAGAAAAGATTCAAATGCTACTGTCTAAAGAGGAAGAAGTTAGTGAGAAGATTGCCACTTTAGTTCTGGCCAACATTGTTACCCAAGAAGACCAAATTAAAATGAAAGAAGATGAATATTATCAACTGAGCTGAGTTTTGTATAGCACGTGGTACTAATTGAATGAATTTTGTATGATTAAAGTATGACTGCAAGGGTTATGATGATTATTATTAAATAAATAAGAAACAAATGTGTGGTTTAATATGGGAAGAAGTTAACAAGTCTCCAAACTTGCTATGCATCCCATCAAGTCAGAGTTAAATGTAAAATTTGAAACAAAGATAAACTCAAATTGTTTTTTACAATAATTTACATTTTCCCAAACAAATTGTACTTCAAGAATTTAAAAATAAATTAAACGTTTCTGAATAAAAATATTTCTAGCTTAAGAATGCAATTTAAAGAACTTTTTTCTCGCACCAAATATCTTGCACTGTGAACACTTAAAAATATATATACATGCATGCAAATTAACTGTAATCTCTCTCAATATGGTATTAATTTCGGTTAAATGACAATCTTCGCATTTGCTTTATCATTGACTTTCTTTTAAAGCAAAATATCCCAATATTCACGGCAGAGTTGACCGTGACGGAGAGAAACACGCCAAGAACCAATTCTCTATACGAAAGCTTGCTCCAAACATCCATAAACTTTGCTGTGAAGACGACCACACTGCAAAGCACAAATTGAAATGTGCTCACCCCAACATACATTTTCGCCGCTTTCATAACCCCTCTTTGTGGTTTTTGGTTCAACCTCAAGGAAAATCTACGATCATCCTTCCTCTTGGAAACTTTTATAATTTGGGTATACATCAACGTGTTAAATATAACAAAAAGAAGGACCGAAGCGAGAAAATTAAGCTCGTCCGGATAAAGCCACATTGTATCCTTGTTATTAAGCATAATTCTATAACTATCTTGAAAGATGATAAGTTCATCAAAGTCATCTAGTGCAGTTGTATTTTTGAATTCGTTGGAAATACTAGTATATCTTAAAAGGCTGGAGAAGGTGAAGGCAAAGTTAAAAATGAGGAGGGCTGGGATTAAAAATAATTTCACTCTTCTCCCTAAAGCCAACTGGGTGGTGTGGTATTTTATTGGAAATGTGACTGCAACCCAGCGGTCGGCGGAAGTTAAGATGACAAGGTAGGCGGATGTGGTTCGAGCTAAAAAAAGACATATATATTTCGTTAAAAAAATATAACAAGGTAAATGCTACTTTCAAGGAAATTAATAAAATTACCGAAAAATGTAAAGTGGGCTCCGTAGTGTACAAGCCATTGGAATATTGTAATGCTCGACCAGTGTCCTAAATTTAAAGAAACAATTACTAAGCAATAACTTAAAAGATTAGTTACACAGTTTCACAGAGCTTACTTACTTAAGATAATGATGAAAGAAGCTATAAGCGGGTTAACATGCAACATAAATACGGAATTTTTTTTCCAGACGGATTGG
>JAHZNA010001037.1:0-12962 GCA_027743935.1 Sinodicranocentrus sp. ZH6 | reverse complement strand
ACATCTCATCCTGCATTGGACGGTACCCGGTGTGCGCCTGCAGATGACATGGTGTGTAAAGCTTAAAAGTTCAAATTTTCACCTTTGCTTGTCCGCTTTCCCATCATTTCCTAATAAAACACGCGAGATCGCGATGCATTGCAAAACTTGTGTGTAATTTTCACCTAGCTGTGTTACATTGTACCGTAATGATATGCATATTATATCGTCTATTTGCAGTGGTGTCGTGCAGGCAAATGTGTCCCGAAGATAACGGGGCCAACTTCACTCAGCTCGTATGAGCTCTCAGGTACGAGGAATAATGGTAATCATGATGGCTTTTCTGGTGGGTCTAACCACTTGCCCGGAAGTGAAACAGCAGCATATGTCACACAAAAAGCATTAGATGGAAGTTGGGGCAAATGGTCACCCTTTACGGATTGTTCTTCTGCGTGCCTTTACGCGGATGATGGGACATTGACCATGGGTTCTAATGGTGTGAGGCTTGCAGCGAGACGCTGTGACAGTCCAAGGTATGCTTGTTAAATCGAAACTGTTGCACGCTACGATGAATAACTTTGGGAAGGATACACTTTTATTTACAATACTGTAGTGTCAATGAAGTTGATTGACTGCTAAATTCAGACCACGAATATTTTAATAATTTTGAACTCATTTTTTGCAAGACCGGAAAACGGTGGAATGCAGTGTAGTGGACCGGATAGAAGATATAAAACTTGTTCCGCGCATAAAGTACGCAATTTCCATATTTTCTACTATTTCGTGCCAATGCCATTTAATGATCATATGTCACTCCTCACTTGAATCTAATATTATCATTCTTGCATGATGAAAAGATTTGCTCCAAAAACCCAACCCGAACTACGGTCTCTCAATATGCTACAGAGGTTTGCAGCCGAGCTGCTCAAGTAGATACTGAGCTCACTGGACGAGGATACATGTCAAGTTCTAATGATCGTATGAATTTTAAAACTTTCATTCTATTTATATATCAGTTTCGCATGCAATATTTGCAGTTTTTTACAATATTTTTCAACAACACTCTATTCTCAATTTAACTCTCTTTTTGTTACTATTCCCACAATAAGAATACCTTGAGGGTAGCAAAACTATGTTTCGTTCTATTATAAATCTTGTGCACACACACTAAACGCTTTTGTAAAGCACTGTAATCTGTGATTGATATATGTTCATGTTTATTCTAAATGAAAAGCGGAAAGAGCTTGCTCAGTTTGGTGTGACACGAATGACAACAGTGGTCCACGAAGTAGAGGTTGGAGTTTCCCAGATGGGACCTCTTGTAAACTCATGTCATTGCCAAAAAATGCTCAAACATTTTGCGTGGCTGGAAAATGCCAGGTACACGGATTTAAAAGCATCTTTCATTCATCTGTATGTGTAAAATGTAAATTAGTATTCCATGGTAAATCAAATCTATATGTATTTTAGGAATTTGCCTGTAATCCTTATTCCCACTTTCGGCTTTCGGAAGATGACTGTACGTTAACAAGTACAAATGATGTTATTCCCAATGCTGACAAAAATCGAAATTCAGACTGGTCCGGTGGGATTGGCGGGGGTGTGAAAATAAATCACAGAAGTGGCAAAGTGGGTTGGTCAGATTGGGATGTTCAAAGCGAATGCAAATTAGCGTGTTTAGCTCCTGCCAAAGGATTGCAACTCGTGAAAAGACAATGTGCTGCGGATGATGCATTGTGTAGTGGCCTATCCCTTTCCGTTAGGCTTTGTAAACCTGACAAATTTACCGTAAGGCAATAGTCATGACATGCAACCGTCGAATTTGATGCAATTTTTTAAGCTAAAGGGTTTAGATTTTTTTCACAATGGTCCCTGATTATTTCAAGGTTCAGTCTAATGGCTGCTCGAGATTGCAAACGCCGTTCGAATATGCGACCAAGGTCTGCAGCAAATATTCAGATAAAGTAAGAGGTCTGTCAGGGATCGGAATGCAGCTATCGCCAACAAAGGGTACGTATACTAATTATCATGATTACTTTCCTAAAGCACAATTGCACAATTTTCAAAAAAACAAAATAATGAGCCTTATTATTTGTAAATATTTGTAGATGACAGTGATCGGCCTTGTAGGATAGGTTGCCAAGATTCTTCAATAGCTTACAGGTTTTACATGGTAAATGGAGAAGAAGGTTGGTTTCCACCTGGAACAGATTGTTCAAGAGGAGATCAGGACAAGAAAGCATACTGCATGGCCGGGAAATGCATTGTATGTTATTCTTACAAAATATTTCGAATGTTTTGAGTACCTTCTGTACAAAGTATAATGCTTTAAAATTTTCTTCTTCTGTAAAGGATTTTGGTGATGATGATACTCCCATGTATCAAATCAATAATAATATGATGGGCTCATTATTTCAACCACCAAGAAGTAAACGACAAGCTGCTTATAATATTATGGAGCCTCTGCAAACAGATCCAGGTCTTGACGAATCTCGCTTAAAGGAGCTAGTACATAAATTTTCCCAAGAAACTGGTATAATCTAAACATTTTTTTAAATATAATTTTTGCACATATCTTGATTATGCATGCTTACATGAGTATATTTTGTGATGGTAATGACAGGAAACTATCCCTCCATCATTCAAAGATCCCGTGCCAGTCAAAGACGATCTAGTTACATTGATGGTGTCGACTTTTCCAGACCTGTCACAGTTACATCCTCTGTAACCCCTTCATCCACTTCATACTCTTCCCGAACTAGTAGCCAGTGGAATGACCCATATACATATTCCAATCCGCCTGACACAAATAATATATTTCTAACAAAAAAGAAAAACGCTTTAGACTATTCTAAAGACAGACATCAAGGAAGAAGCTTGGATATGGATTTCGTTGACGTAAAATCTGAATGGGATGCTAATCCATCCGCTTTAACTCCTCGGAATGGACTTCCTTCTGCTGATTTTACTTCTACCACAGGAGGTTTCAAGTCGCAACCCATTGAAGGAAGCTATTATGAATGGAGAAAAATCGTTTCTGATTGCTCAGTTGCTTGTGGAACAGGTATACATTGAAAAACGCCTTAAAATTGTGTGAAGGTACCATTATTCTACTCCTTTCGTTATGAAACACAGGTATACAAGAAGTTATTGTTCAGTGCGTGTCGGGAGACACGGTGGTCAACGACCTGCTATGTCAAGGGAGACCACGTCCTGGCCGTTCGGGCTATGAAAGTTGTCATAGAATAGATTGTGCCGGATCATCATTTTCGTCTGACACTGGTAGCGGAAAAGGTTCTCATTTATGGAATTGGATTCAATCTATCCTACCCCCAAAAGATACGAGCTACAATACCAGTGGTCGAGGTTATTGAGACAACAAATGCGTAGTCTGCTGTACATAAGACGTGCTGTGATTGAGAGTTTGTGTCAAATGAGTATTTTAGTGTGCTGTTTGGAAGATTGAAAACAATTTTTAATTTGCTAGTTAGATTGTTTTAGAATAAGATGTACAATGTAAAAAAACAACAGGGATGAGAAAAGGAACTGCCTGAAGTGTACAAGAATGTCTGGTTATATTGTGCTACAATTTTATGATGGTATTTTTCATGGGGATAAATGTTAGATTTTTTTAGGTATGCTAAAGGAGGTGAGTGGTTTATATTTTCTAGTTTGTAAATCCAATTCATGCAAGTAATTTGTGAAGTTATATTGTTAGCTTTGATTTTTAACTCGTAAAAGTAAAAGCCTAAACTGTGATTCTATGTAAAATATCGTTTAGCTTGAAGTTTGTGATATGATGCTTATGACAATAAACTGCTGAAAACAATTATTCTTTTCCACACGTGCAAATTTAGGACTCATTTATAAACCAAAACTGCGAAAAAAACTTGTTGAGAGATCGTTGTTTTCTTCTCAGTGTAGCTATAAAAGTAACTCTATCTACAGATATGCATGGTAAAAGTTTGATACACAAGATTAAGATGCTTGGATGTTGTCTGGGAATGATTTTTACAAAGCACAAGGATTCACACTTGGCAAAACCATAACTGGTACGGTCGTCGAAGGAAAAAGTAACTCAATATCAACAAATTAGCCTCTACTGTTTACGCGTTCATCTTCTGCACTTAAACTTAAAAGAAGGCTTAACTGATGCTCTTACGTCACTTTCCAAAAAAGTAATTTGGAACGAGGTACTTATGCTTCCTGCCATCCTGTCCGTAAGCCTGAATGTCACAGTGTGGTATAGGTTTCAAAGATAAACATCTTTATTTTCGGCAGACTTGAGAATTACTACTATCTTAAATCTTGTTAATACCGAGTGTAAGTAACCGATAAGGAANGAGAATTACTACTATCTTAAATCTTGTTAATACCGAGTGTAAGTAACCGATAAGGAAATGGCTTGCAAAAAACTTCCCTCGACAATTCAACATTCAACCGTCGTCATTTTAATGACTAAAATAAGTACAATATGGAATATGTAAAAACACATGGCAAGCTACCTAAAACTTATATTATGACTTTAACAGATCGTATGACCCTAAAAAGTCCAAAAAATATATATATTCATATCTGACATTTTTTGGCTTATATTCACTTCATCTGCAATTTGCAACTTCATTCATCATTTCATCCACACTCCGAACTGTCCAGACTCAGTGTCAAACTGACAAGCTAAAATTGTCAGCACTGAAGAAAACTGAAGTTTTCTTGAACATTGGTGTGCAAGTGTTTGTTGCAAATATATAGACACTGGTTGTAGTTTATTGATTATCCGCTCTAATTAATATTATTTAATTACCACACGCTACAATGGGAAAACGTGCTAGACTCTCGAAACGCTTCAGCAAAAAATTCATCCTTGTACTTCCAGACACACCACAATATTTTCTTGTAGGTGCACTCTTACTTACAGGACTTATCGATACGGTAAACATTAAGTTCATCGATATGCGGAGAGCACATTTGCAGTTTTCCTTTACATAATAGATAAATTTTACGAAAAAAATATTTACAATTTTAGCTAATGTGCTTTGCCCTAGCAAACCTTACACTCAACTTGCTGCTAACACTTGAATCGCTGGAAGTAATACACTTATCATTGCCACTATTTACAATAATTCATTTAGAATTAATGGAGGAACTTACCGAGGATGAGTATAATGGTAGCTATTTCATAAGTAAAATTGTATTAAAGTGCAATAAATGGAAATCTTTAAGAAAAATCTTATCTACTACAACATCAATGGATTGATAAATACTTGATAAGCCCCCTTTAATTTGTAGTTTCATGGGAATACTTCACATCCGAATTTGAGCATACCACTATGGTTCTAGCCTGCACATTTGCATTTACTGTGATACTTGGAATCAACCTAAGTATTTTGGCGATACTCCTTGTTTTTGGAATTTGCAGAGTAAGTGACGTATACTGTAGAGATTTGAAGCTTATTTTTATTGTGCCACTAATTATTAAACTTTTCAAAATTATAGAAAAGCTTGTGGTGCCGGAGAGCATGGGCCAACTTTAATCTTTTTCTTATGCTAGTCTGCCTGATTTTCATAAATTTGGAGTGCAACACGCACTATTTCTACAGCGTTGAAGCCTGGTTCTTACTGATAAGCTTTGGTTTCTACAGAGTTGGCGTTAGTCGCGGAATATACAAGTTCGAAATAAGATTGAACAGGCAAACTGCTATAAATCAGTTTCCAACGATGATACCTTCACGACATGTCTTTTGTTCAGAGGAACGTAGAATGTGCACTTGTAGATAATGCAATTTACAGGTTTATGTTAGTAATAAAAACCAAATATCAAATTGTACAGTTGCGTCACGAAACTTGCGTGTATTTTAAAGTTCGAATTGTTAGCGACACATTAATCGCCAATGTTTTTAATTATGCATGATTTATCTTAAATTAATCATTACAATTTTACGATTTTTTAACATTAAAAATTTGTATTCTAATGTCCTTACAAATTTCATATCTATATTATTCTTGAAAATACAATTTCAGTTTATTTTAAGCGCCGGCACTGGCACAGCTATTCCTTGATATCCAAAAACTCCTTTAGAGATGGTACCGGAGATAGAGTATACTAATGACGTCTTCCTTCGTCCTAACAGTTTCCCCAAGTGGTTAAGATTCTTGGACTTTGTTTCAACGCAATCAACTGCTTCTTTCATAGCATAAGCATGAGCGTTGCTGAGATTGCTGTCCTCTACTGGACGTTTGGATTTGCAGGCTACTTCAACAATTACTCTGACCGGTATATTATCATCTGACTCGGAAAGTTCTAAATGTTGGTGGCATATCTGAACCGTCAGTTTTTCCCAAGGAGGAATCAAAACAGACGTAGAAAATTGGATACTTTCCTTCGTTTTCAGCTCCAATCCAGAAACTTCATTGCTGTTTGAAACACCAAACACCTCAAAGTATTTGGATGACCATGGAACAACCATCTTAGCACTGTCAAAGACAACTTTTGAAAACCCATTATAATCCCCAGACAGATTCAAAGTCATTTTCCCTTCGACATTTGACTTGTATTTTATCTTTTGTACTTCTGAAGCTGATCCTCGGTTTGAAAATGTTAAATTTTGGCCTTCAAATTCGCCATCGCAGTTTGTTTTCATTAGTAGCGGCATCAATCCATCCTGAATAATGCCTCTTGAGTCAAGGTCTATTTGCAAGATTTGTGCTTCAAGTTCAGCTTCAACGGGATAGAAAGTAAATAGCGTGTCATCCCACCATTTGTTTCCTTCCTCGTAATTTGTCCTAGTTTTCAAGTCCTTTCTATCCTCAACCTGAATAAAATAGGAATCTGGTGGAAGTTCTTCATGTGTCCATGTCAGAAAGCCAATTGACGATTTTACTTCAATTCGGTATTTCCCTGGCTCAGAGGTTGAGACAGGTTTCCACAAATATTTGTCCAAATTGTCTTCTTGGTTGAAGGTCTGCATTACTACATAATTGTATGTTTGATCGTTCACTCTAGAAGGTCTGCGGTTCCACGTTCCAAAAGCCCGTATATGATTTGCATCCATATGTCGATTCCGAAGTGTATACCAACCGTCAATATCGGAAGGTGAAAAGTAAAATTGAATTTCATCATATTTTTGACCACCTGCTTGGTACTGAGTGTTGTTGGCTAGATGTTTTTGTACAATGACGTAGTTTTTTTGACCAGTAGATCCCTCCTGTATGCCGTTTATTTTTAAAAAGCTATCTTGAAACCGCTTCAATTCGATTTTGTAATATGTCATCGTGGACAAAGTTGTTTCTGGTATGAGCTGAGGAGACAAAGTTCTACCAGTATCTGGGGACGTAATAGGAGTGAACTTGCTGTCGTCATTCTCAAGCTCGCTAAAATTCAAAAAAAATACGTGACTGGAATTTAGAAAACCATAATATTTTATATCAACGTATACAAAAATATAATTAGGAATAACTTACATTTCCACATCAGCGAACTTCGTTTGTATTGATTTACGGAGAGATGATGACGCATCATGAAAAACATCTTTTATAGCGTCCGGTGAAGCGAGAATATCTACTGGTTCGCCAATTCCCCCCACTGCACAACATTTAAGAGTTAATCAATGACAGTCAGTATTTTGAAGTATTTAGTTTCAAAATGACAAAATTACTTACGCTAGGATCAGTTAGTTGACAATTTTTCAAAAATTCCAACTCTTGAGAAGTCTCTGGGACAATTCGAAATAGCTTTCTATCTTTCACTTCAATCTCTGCACACTGAGTGGAATACACTGCTCCAAATAATAAAAAGGCCAAAATTATCTGCCGAATTGGGAACAACATTTTATGACCGCATAAGATCCGACGACCACTGGAACAGCTCAAAACCTCACAGTTTCGCTAACTTTAAAATATAAAACCCGAGAGTGGTCATATGCAGTGTTTAAATATGTCGTAAGTGAAGTGTAGCTGTTTCAGCTGTTTGGAGAAAAATATGATAATTTATGGCATGGAATCATTACTCAAGCGCTATACAAGCAGAAAGAATCACAAACACATTCAAGATTAACTAGTGTCTTTTAATGCTCATAAATAAATAAATGCTTAAGTTTTCTCCAAAACTTGCGTCAATGGTTTGAACCACTTCTTTATGATAGTTTACCAAGTAAATATTTTGATAATTTTTTTCTCAGAAAGTTAATGACGATGAAGTATGTTATCTGTCATGAAGTAACAAGGTACAAAATATTATATTGAAGTTAATGCTACAATTATGTGAGTTCGATTAGTAATACTGGGTCCAGCATAAAGGATATCGCAAATATTGTATGAAGTATTTATTTAATAAAAATATTAACCTTTATCATCACTTACCAATGATAAAATTACCGCATGAAAAACACTTTATAAACAAAAACTGTAATAATTTCTCATTTAAATTGTTTACCAAGTACATCCAGTTTGTTAAAAACTTACTGCAAATAACAAAATTCTTCCCATTTACCAACGTCTTATTAGCTTGAAAAGAATTGCGTCTTGGCTCAATTGGAAGCGATAACCGCACGATATCCAAACTTGCCTTTGACCTAACCCTGAGCTACAACCACAACTTCTGTATCTCTACTTCCCAGAACTGTAGCTACACTTTCAGTTCCAGATTGTTTATCTTTCTTGAAACAGTCCCCGCTCGTCAATAACAGCGTCTTGAGAGTAAATCACTTCGTCCAATTTTTGTAAAGAAAACTGTGCTGGTAGGTTGGCGAAAACTCCTTCATATGTATTAGAATCAGGTCTGAAGGTTCGCTCAGTAACATCAATGAAGACAGGCACATAAATATCCACTATGGAATTGTCAAAGTACTCCTTGCAAACCCTCACTTCCGTTGTGGTAAAAGGGGGAATTATGACATTCGTTTTTATCTTAATTTTCTCAAAGGTTGCTAATTCGATTTCCCCATTTTCGAAATCCACAGAAGTCGCCTTAAATTCTACAGAATCTGAATACTTTTGGTGAAGCAATTTGACCCATGGAGGCAGTGCAAATTTTTAAAATGTTTGTAAACGGCTGGCCCAATTTCAAGGTCAGTTTACCCTCCCCAACCAACTCGTTGTTGATTTCTCTCACAAGTGGGGATGATTCCTTATTGATAAAAATAAAGGAAGAAACGTTCTCACAGTCTGTAACAGCGAGTCCTTTTATCTCCTCTAGTTTAGGGATGATTTGCATTTCGATTTTTTTATCTCTGCAATCAGCTCAGTTTCAATTGGTTCAAACTTGAACAGTGTGTCCATGAACCACTCTCCATTCTCGTGATATTTTCGCTTATGCTCAGCTTTCGGATTTCTGTCATCCTGGATATAATAATTGAATTCTCCATTCGTTTTCCATGACCATGCTACAATGTTTTCTGGTTCAGATTGTATCTGTAGTTGGTAGTATGGACAAACTTTTGGCTCGGAATCTGGGCGCACCACCTTCCAAAGATTGTCACCAAGGGATAAAGAACCCAGATTTGAATCATGCATAACATGAAAGCCGAAT
This sequence comes from Sinodicranocentrus sp. ZH6, assembly GCA_027743935.1. Taxonomy (NCBI): domain Eukaryota; kingdom Metazoa; phylum Arthropoda; class Collembola; order Entomobryomorpha; family Entomobryidae; genus Sinodicranocentrus; species Sinodicranocentrus sp. ZH6. The sequence goes on along the minus strand of JAHZNA010001037.1, from coordinate 3,457 downwards.
TCGCTCCCTTCTATGTTTTCCGTTTTGCTAAATGTTGCAACCGATCCTTTAGCTCCTCGGTTTTACAAGGCGTAATACCCTTTCACTTCGGATGGGATGAAAACCCATTGATTGTCTTTATCCCAAGTTCCATCGGTTTAATAATTTGATTGGTGGCTAGGGTCAATGTCAACTTGGAGATAGTGCTTGTACTTTGGCTTAGGCTTGTTATCAGATCAGTCCATGTTAGCCATCCTTTTTCAACAAATCTTTTATTTTGGATTGTGTAGTATATTCCAGTGTACAAGTCAGTTCCAGGAATTTGTTTTACAGGAATGTAAGAACTTTTGGAGCTGCGAGCTGTAACAAAATTTGGGAAATTATATAAACTATAATGAAATGAATACATAAGAATTCTATGTATGTTTAGGAATTTGAAAATGGTTTGATTCGAGGTTGAACCTGGGTTAGCAGATTCACTTGAGTTTACCCATCGTCCCTCAAATTCAAGGTGATTTGCCTCTACAAATAAACAGGAAGAAAACATGTTAAGCCTCATAAAATATACAGTATGGCCAGGGTTTTTGAAAAATTAATCATGGATGTTGCTTTTCCTAACCCGTAACTCTGGCCGCAATGGCTCTGCGGAATTCACAAAAACCAGTCCAAACAAAAACAATATTGAGAGTGTAGCACTGCATATTCTCATTGTGATATTTTTTATTAGTATTTTAAAAAAATCTAACCGACAATGTGCACACCTTTAGTTCCACTACTCAATGAAAAAATGTCTACTTTTTTGAGATTAGGGTTTAGGGTGATTAGACTCACCGACTCAACGACAACGACCCACACCCAACAATGCAAATGCTGTTCCATATTCCAACAATTGAATGAATATTTGTGTATTTTTCGAAAATGAAGTACACATATTTTGACATATGTAATGAATAAAATTCGACTAGTCTCACAAGCATTTTGGTTTGCATTGTATATGTACTTTTCATATAAATTTGCACAAAATTTATTCTTTTATGCAAGCATTATTAAATTACTAAATTATTTTAAGTTGAAATTTGATATATGAGTAGCTATCATTATGTTCTCAAGCTGTCAAACTGAAGATCCATTAGAACTAAAATAGCTACTAAGTCAGGCGCTCATACTTTTTCATTCTAGCAAGTAAAAGTGATCAAGGATGAGGTCATTCACAAATGGTAAGAATTTCACATCGGAATGAGTGAGTTATACAATACGAGGTGACATTGACATTATGATGCTTTTAGGTTACACCATCCAAGCTGTCATGTATGAACTTTAATTTGGTAGTCGGTCGATGGCCAAGTCTCATTGTGTGTTGAATGATTTGTAAAGTTGGCTGAAATCTAATCTGACTAGAGCTGCCGATGCAAGTAAGCATATTTTACAAATCAACATTCAGTTTCAGAGAAGATTTCGCAGAACGCTGCTTCTTTATGCTGGCTTAGCATTACTACTTACAATACAATGAAATCTCATTTCCAGTTTGACTACAAAGAACTAATTTCATATTCATATGCTTATATTTATTATGGAAATTATCTGCATTTTTTACAATCTTGATCACAAACAACCTACACTCAACAAACTTCAAACTTCAAAGGTCAAGATCCATGGAGTGCAAAAAAGGAGACTAAATTGATCTATCTATCTATTTATCAGTGAATTGAGTACATCTGCGGCTGTATATGTAAAAACCATTTTAAAATAAAACTTATTTGAGCGTCCACTTGTGCAGTCTGGATATTACTATTACTATAGTCGACAATGATCATTGCTGCGCACCAAAGGTGCGTTTATGAGGACAGCAATGTAGCAAGTCTATAACCATAACCATCCTCATCAGTTTAAATGTTTGTTATAAAAAATGAGAAACATGTATCAGCCATATATGGCAAAGCATGTTTTGACCATTTGTGGATGGCATGTGCCAACATGACCTATGAAAATTTAGGAGCAATATTGTCAGAGTTTATCTGCAAAAACAATAAGTAAACATAGAATACCTACTTATTTAATTTTTGCCAAACCTATTCTCATAGTAGTACATCAGCTCACACGAGAAAAAAACCTTCCATCCACTCACCCGAAGTAACATCTTTAAAGTAGACAGACAAAGGATGGAAAATCTGCTTACTATACATATTTATGAGATGAGGTTGTTTCTATGCACAAAAAACTGTTGTGATAAGTGAGCGTGAAGCTGTGTACGGGGAACGCACATTATTGAAACGATCACATTTGTGCATTTTGCATGTTGTTAGGATGGCGTACAACGTACCGCAATGAAGTTTCTCGTAACGTTCCACAATAACACAATGTATCATGATATGGATTCAAGTTTTATTCCTTTTCCGAGTTACACTATGCAATGCAATGTATTGAATTGACAACGATTGAAAACATGATGCTCTCATATGTGCAGATTAATTTTATTACCAACGAAGGCCAGTTTTCATCCCGTATTCTTCGCTTCTGGAGAGACTTTGTTTACTGCTTTAGAGTTTCATTCAGCGAACGTAAGGATTTCTTCGTTTTCAGAATAGCATGAAACCACGAATAAAAATATAAAGCCTTACCAGTCTTGTGAGTATGAGTCAGTGACCAGTGAGTGTCAATTTTTACTACTGTGGTGTAGCGGAAATATTAACAAGTGGAGTTATTGAAATTAATGTGGAATATTTTACATTAAAGCGATCGCAAAGCTAGTGGATTAAAGTGCTAAAACATGAGTGTTATGCATTTAATTTTTGTTGTGATCTGAATTATTCTGAATACGATTTACGTTCCATCGGAAATGTTTAGGTAGATGTTTAAAAGTCAGAGCTTGAGTGAGAAATGAGTCTTTTGTGTACAAGAAAGTTGTGCATAGCTTTTAGCTGATATAAGCTATTGTGTGTTAATTTAGAAGAAGAGTTTGAATTCCAATTGCCAAAATGGCTTCAGGTTGTTGTTGCATGAAAACCCAACAAGCTGTCTTTTTCTTCGCAGGAATCTTGATGGTAATCTTCAGTTCATCCGCGTACAACTAAAATCATATGTGTAATCATGCATCTTACGTGACACGGTTCATTTATTCACAGGCTTGTTGGTTCACCCAGTTGATAATGTCCGTAGACAGATTCATTTCCGCAATCCAATGGTCGCGTGACAATCCTGAGCTTAGGGAAGAAGGTAATCCTGTGTAAAATTACGAAGTATATGATAATTTTTTTTAAATCAACACAAAATATCTTGCTAGCTAACAGTAAATCCGCGTGGAATAAAGCACATACATGTAGCACAACATGTTTGCTTTCCATTTTTTATGAGCACGTAAGAAGTGCGCACATTCATGGATTTCAACTGCAATAACAACAAAAGCAGTTCACATTATTCACATACCGAAACCAAGCTAACAAGTGTTTTTATTTCTTTTTCAGGGGGAACTAAAGTAGGT
>JAHZNA010001036.1:0-15220 GCA_027743935.1 Sinodicranocentrus sp. ZH6 | reverse complement strand
ATATACGATATACCTGTGTAGGTTTGCTTTGAGTGATTATGATCAATGATTCTTTTATAATATAAGATGTTACCAGTAAAATGAAGTTTCCGATTAATTCTTTATCCGAAATGCTCACTTGTTTTTCTGTAACATTTTGAAAAAGTCAAAGGTTTTGAAAGTTGTTTCTGATTTTATACACGCTATCATTCATACGAATTCTTTAAAGATACAAGACAGGTATTACCTTGTATTTAGTACTTCTTGTTTGTTAAAAAATTGATGGATGGATAAGGTTAAATTAAATTTGATATTTGATGTATACTCCAATTAAGGATTTTATGAGTCATTCCGGTAAGTATACTGATTCAGATTCAAGAGATTATCACATAATGAATTAAACTATTATTGTCATTTGCTGGTATACTCATGATTGATAAACGTTCATACTCTTACTCATGACCTGGGATGGGAGACGAAGTAATACAGCCCCAGGTTTTTACACGTATGTTACAAAGTAGTCGAAGAAATAATGCATGCATAGATGTATGCTGACTAACAATTAACAATGAGTAAAACAGTTGACGCTAGACAAACTCAAATTTGAGAGAAAGTATACTAGAAAAAGATTACTGTTCGGGTGAGCATTTTCAGTTGAATGGGTACGTGTTGGATTCTGTGGAGACTTATTAAAAGCATTCGATGATAGAGTTGATGTTATCTCGTATGATAATAGAATATGGTATTAGATACGGACTACAGACCTGTTATCTTTCTACTATAACTCCAACATTCATAATTCTAAACGTAATAGCCAAATTGCTCTCATATTATAAGCAAATTTTATCGGGTTTGGTATTTATCACGTGTCACGGCATAAGTTTGTATATACGAAATGTGCAGTCTTTTGTTCTGATACGAATAATAATGACTCTAATATGTAGTTAAATGTCACGTAGCTTTTTTGTTTACGTACTCTGTTCGTCCTCGTCCAATATACTGTGCAGCAGTGGATCCTCCTGATTTACGTTTTTGTTACTAAAAAGAAAGCTGAGCTGTGTAGGATTCCGGATATAGTACATGTAGAATGAAGTATGAACATACGGAATTTAAGCAAAAGGGAAAGTGGAACACGACAGAAACATTGGCCGGGTATCATGCAAATGTTTTAGCATACGTGGTCGTTAGTGCTAAATACTTGTACATACTACATATAGGAATTCCGAATTTAAATAATGTTTGTAAATGTAACATGATCGTATTTTTACTGGGTTGCAAATAATATATGCATTAACAGAATAGGATTTCGATTTTGAATACTTAAAATTTTGAATTTGCAGCAAATAGGTACAATTTACTGCGCATTGAAGCGTATAACATTCAATTAGTAATTAAAAATTCGACGATCCAGTTTTGAATTAGTAGCCCACATAGTCATACTGCATCTAGCATTCGCTATGAATATTTATGAATACGAAACATCTTTTAATTGTAAAATACATACGCTTACCACGATGAGCTACAGATGTAAATGATATACTATAAGCCCTTATCATTCTGATGTATTTCTTTAGTAAAATCCGTCACAGTAGTAAATACAAGTACAGTGTATTACAACATTTACAAGGAACAAGCACACACTTTTGCAATGAATGAAATTTCAGTTTTAAAGAAAAATTAACTAGTTATATTACTAATCAGTAATCACAGCACAAAATTACTATAATATTAGGACATATTTTACAGCGAAGTTAGATTTTTCGAAAAATACGACAGGTCTAGTCTAAAGTTGTCAACAGCATAATACCAAAGACATGTATAATTTGTATAATAACTTGTATAAAAACTGCTTAAAATACTTGAAGGACAGATTACGTGTAGGCATAGCATACCAACCAGAACTTACCATTGTACAATTCCAATTCATTTAAAAAATATGTAGTGTTTCTATTTAAATTCTCCATCGCCTGCGGTCTTTCTTTTCATTTAATGAACAAGTGGACAAGTATAAATGAAAGCTGCATGTGTATAGAGCGGTTCTCAAGAATACGCCAAATTATAGTATGAAATTTAGGGCTTATTTCATTTCGAAATCATGCGCTCGAACTTTACATAGCAGTTTTATTATTATGAAAATACCATAACTAGATTTTTCAGCTATGACAGAAGTCAATGTACATTACCGGAGCTCTTAACTAGACAACAAAGACGCGAAAAACTAATTAGGCTTAATTACAGGCTGCTAAAAGACTAAAATAACAAATATATTTTACATTAAACGATGACTTTTTAAATTGTCAAAGTTTACAGTACTTTGAAGGTCATATTTCGTTTAAGTGAAATGCGATGGAAAGTTGGAAGATACAAAACTCGGATGGATTCTAGAAAGACGTGGTCTTTTATTTAATATTTGTAATGTGTTTTACATTCCAGAGGTTTTATCAGTCACTATACATATTAATTATTAATATACCAAGCTAAAACTATTTTAAATTATATAACGTATTCCATATCTATGGTCCACGATGAATTGATCAGAAATGTGTAGTGGTACAGTGTGATAGCGGTAACCAAATATTATAGAACACGAAAAGCATGTTATATACAGAAAAATAGAGTCAAAGTATGTAAATCATATATAAATTCTATTTAGAGATAAATATATATTTACTATCAAATTTTAACTTATCTAAAAAGATCGATTTTGAATGAGTGGCAGTGCAGTTGAAAGTCAACCTATAAACCCAAACCTAACATACATCTTTATCAGTATCGCACATATTCTATTTTCCGACTGAAGTATATCAAACGTATAATTATGTAACAAACTTCTTATGAGTAACCTTGTATTATTACATTAAAATGTTAATAAAGTAAACTATTTTATGTGCAAGTTCAGTTTTCTCTGACATGTGACATACCTATTTTACTAGGTTTCTTAAATACTATTTAGTTGTGTAGGCCTTTTTCATTTCCAATAGACTGTTCATATTTATGATGATAGAACTGATCACTGATGATAATATTTCTCGATCACATAAAAAAATTATCCATGGATTTGCTAGTCGACTTTATTTCTGGAATGATTTTTAACGTGTATGATCCAGCTCAAGGAAATGGGTCTATTGATCACTTTTTTCGGAGAAGCGATAACCATATCGGTTATCGATATCGTCTAACTCTAAACATAAATAAACAATACAATAAAAATTGAGATTTGAAAGATATTACATACGAAGATTTTTCATGAGATGTATTGGGTTCAGTTCAGTCAGATACATGTAATTAATATTTGTATAACTCACTTTCTTTCGCCAGATATCTTGCCATCAAATCTTCAGCTCTAGCTTTACACTGTTGAAAATGTTCCACTTGCTTACCTACTGGATAGAAATGTGTGCTGTTGTATGGACACCGCTCTAAATCCGTGTTCTCCCCATTCGTTTTGTGTGCGTCAGATGAATTCTTTGTCTAAATCGGAAATATTCGGAATTCGGAAATGTTTACGCAGATATCATTTTATTTGCACAAACCAATACACAGCACATCTATGAGAAAAGTATATATAATTACACATCAATTTAAATTTTCTAACCGTTTTACAGTTGATCAAATGACGCATTAGTTTATGAGACCTCATTACATGGCCGGAGTTGCGAGGACAAACAGTAACATCACTAATGTGACCTATCCAATCGCTGTCCGGTCGAAACTGATTTTTGACGGTAGGTAGATGACGCGAAGGATTCCTTTGTGCCATTTTTTGTTCGTGAATGTGAATATTTCTATTTTCTCTAATGTTACCACTACAATATTTAATTACTGGGTTGGGTTGAAAGAAAAAAATAGAATCTTTCGTGTGTGGGGAGAGGGTGTTTTCATGTATTTTTCTTTTTCACCTATCACCTATGCTGTTTGGATGGTACTATGGTGCAGCCAACTAAGCCAACTTATCTCAAGGAAATCGGGAGACTTTGTTTCGATGAGAAGTGCCCGTTAGAGTTTTGTACTTGTACTTAAAAAATCTTTAGGAGTATTTTTTTTCTCCAAATCTGGCACAACATTTTTAACCCAACCAATAGTCATGCCATACGTAATACGTACATTTTACGCGGAGGCAGGCACTAGGCTAGGCAGCATAAAAATGCATTAACGAAACAACCTCTTGATACAATCCTAAAATCCACTCCACCAGTCGAAGAATATGCTGTATAAAAAATTCCCAAAAAGGAAAAACAAGCTAATTTTGTCTACGGTTAATTGCAGATTCCAGTTAAATATATAGGGATTTACACATTTGATTAATAACTCATGTTACACTCTCAAAACTTGTCATCGATAAGGTTGTATGTGGAATCTAAAAGTTTCATTCGTCATTGATTATGGAAAGCTCGGCTTGAGGAAATGACCCCGACGGGAGAGTGACTGACAAGGGACAACTAGGCCAGAGCAGCTTACATACGCATCTGTTCACGTAAAAGCATAAAGCATATAACCTACAAGCATACGTACTCATTTTGTGAGTGTCCATCAAATTGGGTTGGAATTGGAATAAAAACATCAAATCAAATCAACCACAAGACACAGCCAAGCCAACACAGTTGAGCACAGCTGTATCAATATCCAACTCATACGGATGACGGAATAAGGAAACTTGTTCTACTTAAATGTACATTTTTTGTGTTTGTTTGCCTATAAGGTTTTCTGTATGTTAAAAATATTAAATAACGGTGCACAAGCAAAGAGAATGAAACATGCGAGTGAGACAAATTTTCTAGGAAGAAACTGCGGTAAATCTGTTGTTTAGATATTCTGTCTGTACTATTGACTATATGTTGGATATAGACAGAGTTGACTTTCTTTTTTCCACTTACTTTGCTTTATGAAAATGAATATTATATTTACCAATCAATTTGTTAGACAAGAAAGGGAATCAACGCAACGTTCTAAATAATATTGGTAGGGATTGTCAATCTTTTTGTCTGTAATTTTTGTCTAATTAGTAATAAAAAAATTATGGACTTTGTTGACAGATTAAAATCAGCTGATGTGACTTTCAAACAGTAAGTTGTTCAAGTAGTGGATTATATTGAAGAAAAATTGGAGAAACTGCTTGGTGTTTGGGGAGTTGTTGAATGTGATTCTGGTTATAGATTTTTGTGTGATGTATGATTAAATTTAAAACAGGAATAACATATCAAGTATTGTGTAAAACCAGGTACAGATAACATAGGACAAACAAATACATCACGCAAGATATTTTTATGTTCGTCGTAAGAGAAGACTAGGTAGAAGGTTGAAGGTATGTCATTATATTGTAAAAATTATGTTATATTTGCTTGCTTAAACTGAAAAATGTTTGAATGCGTATTTTATAAAACATTCACATTGGACATTAGTTGAGAGTTACTGCTATTGTACGACGATATAAAACTATATAACTGATATAACTGATACTTTCAATGAAGAAAAGATATGACTAATAGTGGCGATGTGGTCAAAGTAGTAGCTAGTGGAGAATCTAAATCTCTGCATCATGTAGCCATGTCTGATTTATATCATTTATTGTTAATCTGTAATCATTTATTGCAAGTTGTGTGTGAATGCTAATAAATGAGGAATGGAATATGCCAGGAAAATTATTACAGCCAACAGTTGGCAATGAATGACTTCCTATATTTTTGTTATTTTAATACAGATTATCATTGGATGATAAAATTTGGACGATAATAGTTGCAAAGGTGAAAATCGTCTTGCGAGGTTGCGTGACCTAATTTGTTGTTCGATACTGTCAACTGTCTGAAAAATTCACATTAGCCATAAAACTCCTACTATCAACTTTAGACTTTTCATCCGAATTGGAATCGCAATCATTTGATCCATCGAAAAGCTACTGGCTACAGGTATAAAACAATAAAAATATTATTTTTGGACATAATACATTTTAGATTTTCTATTACCTTTTTGGAAATTGCCAAGATGAATTTATGAAGTCCAAAGTAAGTAAGTCTGTAAGTCTTGTGATGTTTGTGTACGACAATTATAATTGTTAAGTAAAATATATTGTCACGTTAAAGAAATCAAAGAATTCGAAAGAAAGCAGTATGCTACGCTACGTCATGGTCATTTACACAATAGATAATAGCCTGATTACCTAGGTCGTTCACGGTTTTTCGGGCAACCAATGACCAAGAAACATACATGTGACATGTATTTATAAGCTATTTGCTAAAATTTGGTTCACTTAGCTGTATGAGATCTTGAGATCTTGGTTTCTAATTCTGATATTGGATCTGTTCTTTGTTCCTCGCTGATTTCGACGTGAAAAAACTGAACTTACGATTAGTTGTATGTATATACTGCAGTAGTGAACTGAAGCTACAATTAAATTACACTGAACAGCCCGTTTGTGAATATAGTAGCAAATCTTATCCATTCTCTTCCTATATGTTAAGAAGTGTATGCAAATTTAGCACATACGTATAGTTATATTTTATGTAATGTAGCGCAGAGAAATTACAAAATTCACTAGATGTCAAATATTTTATAGGTACTACTGACCAAGTACGGGAGTTGGGAAAAGAAAAAAAGACAGCAAAGGAAGATCGAGAAGATGATGTGGAGAATAGCATTTCATCCGACTCTGAAAGTTCTATGTCAGAGCTCAGTGATGTTGAACAAGACTTTTACTAGCGTTTTCCAATCCCTAAGCGAAATATATCTCTATCTAGCAGTAGTTCCGAGAATCGCTATAAGTATTTTTGAATGAATTATCATATGTATCTCATACACGATGTTTCTTGATTACAATACATACTTTACAAAATGTGCAGCGGTTAGTGAATGTGTACTAATGATTCGAAAATCGAATTTTCTCATCTTTCCCGTTTTTAGTATGCAGTGGTGAAAGTAGAAATGTCGGTCGTTCAGTCAGTGTCTAGTTTTTATTGAAGGTTTATGTTCAAAGGGTGCGTAATGTAATAATACATAGGTGTAATTTTTTACTAGTCCTACTGGGAATGGTACTCTGTCTTGTCGCGAAGAACTGTCCTAAACCGTGACAAACGGCAAACAGTTGTGTACTATTTCTCTTAATCAACATTAATTTTATACAATCGCAGTTTTGATTTTGATACAATCGTTAAGTTAACGGTGAGAGCATTTGGAAATATGGTTTGTGCGGTACGTTTATCAGTTTGATGTTCAATTCATTTATGGAAATTCGTTTAGATGGTATAATATAATGTTTCATAGTATTGTTACTTGCAAACATTGTTGTAAAATTGTAATTTAACGTTATTTCTAACAATTATTGGGAATGACACATCAATAATAATTAAGATAAAGTGCTGATAGTAAGGAAATCTTGTTTGTAAATTAAATAATCACAAAATGTAGTATCTATCGATTGAATGTAATTATTCTCAATGTATTTTTTAACTATTGTCGATGAAATACCGATTTCGCTGTATTTGACCTACCCTTCAATCCATATGCTACATTATTTCATTTTTATTTTCCAATGTTCGTGTGAACTACTGTAAATAAAAATTCTCCCTTGTGGTTATAGTCGTAATCGTAACTCGTAATTCATGCATTAGAATGTCTTTGTCGTGATTCAAATATACGGCCATAATTGTTGTGTGTTGTGTTGCGGACACAACATTTATGGCTGTATATGGCCTTGATTCATACTTATTCGGGAATTATTTTAGATAAATTTGCCGAGGGAACTACATACTTTCTGATGATTAGTACGTAGAATAAGATTTCAGTCAATCTCATGCAAAACTAAGCCTTTCCTATCTCTACTGTATAGTCTTACTAAAGACACAGTTTCTTGAAATACCTAATAACTACGCATATTAAAAATTTTACAATTCCATTTCCACTTCGGAATTAGCATTCAACTAAAACAATGGCCACGGAGGATGAGTCAGCTGCATATACTGTCACTTTTTTGGAAACGGTAAGTAAACCAACTCATTAAGAATAAAATTTTGATTTAACACAGATGAAGGATTTGTTAGAGGTCAGATTGGTGTGCAACACCCCTACGAATGTAAATCTTAGGATTATAAAATGTTTGCACCTTAACGGGATTTCCTAACCAAACCTAACTAATAAATTAAAGAAATCATACTGACCTCGGATTTTAAATTTCATACTGTACCAAAGGCCAATTATGCCCTTACATTTTTGGTGCACACCAAACCGACCTCGACAAAATAAAATGACAAATAAGCCTAATATTTTTTTACATTGGTGCTTTGCTTTTATCAAAGCTACAAATTGTAAGTAAGCTACTTTAGTATCTACTTTTAGTTTTTGTACGTCGAAAGGCAACGACATTTGTCTATACTTGCTTTCATTACCTTGTTGCAGCAGCAGCAGTTCTTTCGCTTTCGTTTGCATGATTTTTTTTTGATTACCGAATTATGTAGTCATTTAAATAGACCTATCAATACCAAGACTCGCTATGCTTTAAACATTTTGATATTTACGATGAGTTTAGTACGTGTGAAGAGGACATTTTGATTTTTGTTTATCGTGTACTGTTAAAAATCGTCCATTTAAAATACAAAGTTACTGAGGGTAACTCAGGTCTACAATTTTCAAATCTCTATGTATCCTTATGAGGAAAAATCTGAACAGAAGTTTCCCTGTACTCAGCATTGGAGTGTCACATCTTTTCTTTAATCCATCTACTGTCATTTACGATAGACATAGACAGCCAAAATATCCGCACTTACGATTAGTTTCAGAAACACGTTGCCATTTATTTCACATTTCACTTTCACATGTGTGTGAAAAAAATCATTGATTTAAAAGTTTCTTATTCTTAGATCCTGGATCCAACTGAAGATTGGCGTTCTAAAGAAAGCAAAGTGCTACAGTCTTCATCCTTCCACGAAGGCGACGGTGAAAAACAATCGGAGGTGCAGGGTTTTGGTGACATTGTTGGTTTACAATATTTGCCATTATTGTGTTCAAGTTCTATTTCTCACACATCCTTTCCAGAATTACCCATCCGTGTATGTTCGGCATTTTGCAATCTGTATACTCAACAAATCGATTCTACTGGGTTTTGTCATTACAGAATAACTGTGATTCACTGTTATTGTTAAATAGTTATAGAAATATTTTTATGAAATATAGGTCCACATATTTATCTGGAACTATCTGGATTTCTCGAGTTTAAAGAGTGTAAGCCAAACATGTTCCCAGTTTCGAACGGAAATTAACAGCTTACCGTTGTTCCAAGTATTATCTTGTCCCTTCTATCGCATACTATACGTGAGTACCGAGAATATGTAATATTACGTTCTTACTATGCAAATCTATTTATGTGCATTTAATTAATTTAGCAAATTACCATTTGCATGTACCTAGATGATTCCATTCCTTCCGTTGTGCCACTATCTAGACAAAGTTTCTCAATTGAATATTGAGACTTGTGTGCAAGGACCTGCATACGATCATGAACTTTTATTGCTATCCTGCCGGGGAAAACTATAGATGGGGCTTAGAACCTTGTTGTAAAACTGATAGCAATCACTGTACCAGTGACGATGCTCATGAGGTCGAGAAACATAATTTTCAGTCTCAACCTGAGCAGAGTTTTTCTCAACAGGTTCAGTTTGTCTTACCAATACAAGTATTGATCAATTCATAGGTTATCTATGGTTAGATAATATGTTCGCCCATTCAAGCAATATAGTTAATTTTTTCGTAAAAGTTGCATTTATCATTTATATAGTAAAATGCATTAATTTTTATAAGGTTGCAAGCAAGATCGACACTAACAATGTCCATATCTATCATATTCCTACCCAAGTAAGTTATTTTCATCCATGTTATATTTAAATACAATTTTATAGGACTTTCATCAAAGTTACATTTTGGATAGGTTTTGAAAAAAATATTGAACTACCTTGATAATGATGATTTGAAAACTTGCGAGCTAGTGAGTCAAATATTTCAAAGAATTGTTGGAGAGATAAAATTGTACGGTTTTAAAGCTTATGGAGATGACTTAAATGCTTTTCATCTAATGGATTTGCCGACTGAGGTAAGGAAATTGGTTTCTTGCGTTATTTACTATAGCAAAAATATATGCATTGAATTGAGAACTATCTGTGTACGTTTTTGGTGACAGATTCACAGAATACTCCTTAATCTTTGTCCTACAAACAATCGAAACAATCTACGGTTAGTATCAAAGCTTATGCAATATCAAGTGGACACACTAGCAGGTGTCAGAGTTTACCTAAACGATATGAAATGGACCTGGAACTGTGAATGTGGAAGGCTGCCACCAGCATACTCCCTTATTGTCGCAAATGTTGAAAATATTCAGTCAATCATGTATTTCGTCTCAGACTACAACTGCATGCTTCTCACAAGGCTAATATTAGATGGTCGTTTCTTGCCAAATGCCATGATATGCATCCTAGAGAAATGTAGGAATCTGAAATATATAGGGTTATCATATGCTGTACACCTGGCTTCACTTGAAGATGAGTTGAAAAAATCTTTCCAAGGAAAACGGCTTCCATTGACGTTACATGGATTAAAAGCGATAAATTTAAAACTAGAAGGAAAAACTTTGCCATCAAATAATGTTTTCCGGGTTCATTCCTGGTCTTGGACGAATGCTTTTGAATTAATGAAATCAAGTATCTTCCTAATGCCTAAGCTAACTTCGTTTTCTTTGTGTGAAGAGTCGATCTTTTCGCACAATTTACTGCACGAAGTTGCCGACAAAATTTTGAGGTTCTTTGCAGAGCATCGTCACACGTTAAGGTATATTTCAGTAATTCTTACTGGATATTGCTTCCGGAATTGTGACTGTCCACCATTCAGATCCAGGGTATTCAACATGCGTAGCTTTCATTTAAATCTTCAAGAGAAAATAGCGTTGTGAATGCAATAGTTCTAATAATCAATGTATAGGTGTCTGATAATACGCTCCAAGAGCTAAGATTGATTCGGTTCTGCAATGATTGCGACTGGAGGATTAGCCGCCCGTTTTCTACAATATTGACTGCTCAAAGGGCCCTTCAGGAGCTTACTTGTTATAAACTTTCGGATTGGGAATTTTATGCTGGAGTGATCAGTCAAAATAAACGAACCCTACGTTCTGTAACAATAGAAAAAAATCTTGCACCTGTCATTGATCTGAAAGCCTTATCCAGTTGTCAAAATCTTCAATATCTGTGGATATCCCAGTGTTGGCTCTTCCAATAATGCTTCCTCTATCCCAACTCGGTCGTTTCGATTTGAACCGCGACTTGCAAATTTAGATCAACTCCCAGTGAGCATTAAATTTCTTCATATCTTAGATCAAACAGCAGAAACGTCGCAAATTAAGACGATTCCACGTCGCCTAAAACACCTGGAAACTTTAGAACTGCAATTCCTAGGACGTTGGAATGGAAAAAGTTTTGGGATGACAGCAGCTTTGGTGTCGGATATTCTCCTTCTCAGAAAACTAAATTGTTTATTTTTAGAGGAGATTCGGACAATGGATGCTTACTTATTGAATCGCACGTTGCAAGAAGCAATTTCTCATATTAATTTGATTNGCTTTGGTGTCGGATATTCTCCTTCTCAGAAAACTAAATTGTTTATTTTTAGAGGAGATTCGGACAATGGATGCTTACTTATTGAATCGCACGTTGCAAGAAGCAATTTCTCATATTAATTTGATTCCCCTTGAATGCTCTCAGATTATAAAGAATTTTAGTTGCATTTTGTATGGCATTCTGGTTGCGGAAAAACTTCCTTCTTCTGATTTCATGCCAGAGTGGAAGGAGCGAGTCTTAGTCTATTTTGAGACCAACACTGATGACTACATCCGTTTCCAAGGACGATTTCCCCGCGAAGATATTAATATTATTAATGAGTGGGATATGGAAGATGATAGTGACATTGAAGACGAGGAGGAGGAGGATGAGGAGATGGAGACAGAATGAATATGAATAGATAAAAAAAAGTGTGAAGAAAAGTATGAGAATTTGAGAAAGAAAAAACAATATGTAAATTGTGCATTTTTCGGTTCAATGTAAAAGTGAAATCTATCGGTCTACTAAGAAACATGCATAATAAATTAATCTAGAAAATGGAAATTATTGCACTGCAACTACCTAGAAAAAATGAATCGTAGTGAAGATAATTTACTTATTTCTTGGTCAATTATGATTCGGCTTTATTTGTAAATCACGAAATTAGGTAAAACATTGTCAACCTGGTTTTAAATATGGTTATGTGTGCATCACTACATGAATTTTTGGATGCTTCACAGGAGGTTCTACCTTCTACCTTATAAATCTTACACATTCACAAGAAACCCACACTTAATACATTATCGGTAGGTTTTTGACATTACACGCTCAATATACACAAATGGTTCTGTTCCGATGCTGATTTTTACACATATCAACAATCTACACATTCATTCCGATAAATACAATGCATTCTTCCAATCGCTAGTGACCATCCAAAACACTCCAAAATCAGGATATACGCAGCAGAGTCGATGATATAGGTTGCACAACGATATCCGAAAAGTAATCATTGTAAATAAAAAACTGCGTAAATGGTGCGATTACAAGAAAGAGTAGCTATATTTATTTGTTGACAACTTGGGAGCTTTACTTTTAGAGATCTGATCACTGATGCAATGTAACGAAACGAAACAAAGGCATTCTGTCATCCATCAACTCAGCTCAGCCATTCCTTGGTAAATGAAGGTTTCTGTTTCTTAACGTAGATCTTTTTCCTCTTTTGTAGTTTAAGTATTGTAACATGAAAACTGGTACTGTATCGTAATTTGTAATTACTTATCACTCATTACTTTTTACAATTTTTACAATTAAGGATGCCAATAATTGACATTTATAGTTTTAAAATGTTATCATCCACTGTAACCGTGATTAACTCTTCAAATATAACCATTAATTCGTTAAACTTACACCGTTTAAAATTCTTTGTACAGCGAATACACATGTTTATGTACATACGTTGAGAATAAATACAGTACAATCGATAAATTGAATTCCTATATTATTTAATTTAACCGAGTTTGATAGATGATATATTTAAACGTATGTTTACACATCTTTCGCTTAAAACTTTTTAAAAAATGGTAAAAGAATGTTTGCAATCTGAGTAAGAGGGTGCAATTTCATTTAAAAAATCAAAACGTACATTTGTATTCAAAATCATTATGGTAAACCATTTTGATTGTGATCAGAAACTTGTTAAAGTACAAATGTTAGAATAATATTAAATTCGTCCGAGAAGTGAGTTTATTGCAAACGCATTAAAAAGTTCATATAAATAATCCTAGGTAAAATGTCAGTTTCTTTTTGGAGAATATTTATTTAATGAATCTTTATGCATTAAGAATGCTTCAGTTTGTGATTGTTTGGTTCTTCAGGGATAAAGCTGGACAGGACAAGACCTTCGTACTTGAAACTATATAAATTTCCCCTCTCTCACAATATATAGTCTATAGAAAAATTTCTAATCTTATTCGTAGTGAGCGCTAATTAAGCTGTACCTTTGTATACTGATACTCCGTTCTACTACACATTTACATTCAAATGCAGAAATGAGATTGAGATGAACTGTTGCTATCTGTCTTGCATGAATTATCTCCGAACATAATTTACCATGCATCCGTTTTCGCTACTACCAATGTTAACTATACAAATGTCAATTTATACTATGCACTTACTTTACATTTTATTGTATTTAAATTAGATTATGCAAATAATCAGGATTTTGATATACGATTTGACGATATTTAAGTGTTATCCTTTAAACCTTAACGTTAAGGACTGGACGTGTCATGATTGAGACTGTCATCACTTTCCAGGTATGTAACGTACGAGTCCGTTGAATCATGATGGCTCAGATCTGTAGGGGTTTGGTTCATATCCATTCCGATACCACCTCCACCATTGTGCATGCTGATGTCGTATCCGTGCATCTGTTGAATAAAAAAAGAACAAGGTTTTATTAATGTGCTCCAGAAAACCTAGAAATAATTACGTAATAATTTGTGATAAAAACATTTAGTCAAATATCTAATATATAATAATATGTTGGATGTAACCGAGAAATAATATGTGTAAAAAAACTCAATGATTCGTAACCTTTAATCCATTTTTAAGAAATGCAGAATGTGGATTTCGTATATCTCGATTACCTTTATTTTTTACAATATTGTAAAGGAAAAAGGATCTACTGATAATATCCTCCCTCACCCCGTGTAAGATTGGCTTTTGTAAGAATCTTTTGTGACCCCTGCGGCTCTCTTCTTTAAAACTCAGACAGACGTGTTGTGGGGAGTCTACAACACACTTGCTCAGACCTACCTACCTCAGCACACTTGCCTCCCACAGAAGTATTGAAGGAAATACCAGTACCCAATGAGCACTCCTCAAGAGTCATAAATAAAGCTTGAGAAATGCAGATTATAAATAATACATTATACAAGACTGGATTGATGCATGCATATTATAATATCTAATTATGTGTGCAATGCATAAATAGCTACGTGCTATATTGAGAATATGCCAGTTTTAGGGCATTTTTATTTTTAGAATTTTTGTATAAGTACACATAAGTACGTATTGTATTAAATTTGTATATAAGTATATATAAGTACGCATTTGAATTATGCGTAAAGTAGCCAAAAACTAACACATCATAAATTAAATAATTTTAACGAGCTCATAAAAAGTTGTCAAAGGCAGTCATAAATAAATATTATGAGATCTTATCATAAGATAACTCAAATCCCGAATATTTACATCCCAAAGCTAATTTCATTTTACCCCCAACGCACACGATTATATAATGTGGAACGTTGATCTCGCTTGAACGTCATGCTTCAAGTTTCACATCTTCTATTTGCAAAGTTTCTTTGGGCCAATAGGACTTGCAACCCGACGCTATTCAGAGCATTACTAGAACAATTCAAAACACCCATACACCATATGAAAGTGTAAGCTTCAAGCGAGCTATTGTAATATTTCAATTTGGAAAGAAACACAAGTTTTCTACCATATAATGAACTTTATTCCTCCAGGAAAAAAACATCGTGCACTGGCATGATTTTGAGAAGATAAGTCTCCTGCTAACCTTTTGTAGAAAGCCTGCCAAGCATAGCACTGCTTTATCCTTTTTAAACGGAATTCTGATTCAGTCAACGATACATGGTTCAAGA
>JAHZNA010001034.1:0-17244 GCA_027743935.1 Sinodicranocentrus sp. ZH6 | reverse complement strand
TTGAGCGTTAATTGAATGGAACTGTTTACGACAAACAAATATTTTCTCGTCCTCTCTCGGTGCTTTTATTGCAATTTGAGTACCGTCTATTACTCCAAGCCCGTTTGGGATTTCTGCAACGTTGTAAAACGATTGTTTGATTCTATTAAGTTCTTGATGACCTTGAGGAAAGTATATTACATTCGGCAGCTGCTGTAAAGTGTAACTAAGACAATTTCCTATAACACGTGAAACAGTCGGCTGACAAAGAACCTAATGTCCATTGGAAACTTCCTGATCTTAAATGTGCCAAATATGTGAGCACTTTTGTCTCTACAGGTATCGAACAATTTGGTGAATCAATAGATGCAAAAATGCGGATTATTTCTCTGGCACCCCAAGCTGGATATCCTGTGTGCTGTTTGATTTCAAAGTCGGGAAGGGCTTCAAATAACTTTCTATGTCGGTATATTCTTTTTCATTCGTTTTGAAAAACAAACAATGGCACAGCCATTAAACACTGGTACTTACGACACTGGTATGAGGATTAGTTCAAGTCTATTCTCTCAAAATAACTTTCTTCTGTTTTACCTTCTTTTAACACACGAACTCGGTGAACAATTTTAGATAGAAAGTGTTTGATTTTATATTTCTTGGTTTGATTTAACTGCACTGTTATGAGTTGCTTAAAAATCCCAAAAACAATATTATTGCGGTCAATTCTACCAGTCACAGTAATAATATATACACCGTGGGGCTGCACGAAATATTGAAGATTGTCTTCATTAATTTTAAACCGAAACTGGTAATTATAAAGTCCCCTTATGATATCCTGGCACACTTCCTCTGTCGAATCCGCCGTATCTACTAAAGTTCCTTTTTCGAATAAAATTTCAGATCGCACGTTTGACTCGGCAAGCCAACAACTAACGTCGTGATTTCCTTCATTCAATTCAAAATAGAATTTTCTACAAAATCGTTCAACGAATTGATTATCCATTACTCTTCATATTTCACAATGCAACAAAAGTATCTTTAAATGAATCGTTTCTTCTTCAACTATCGAATACACGACTCTACTCAACACTGGTACACACTTGACACTGGTATAAACACAAGCTTTAACTTCCTTGTGATAAACAAACAATTTTTTGGCGTGCGAATGACACATACCCGGTATTTACCCTTGCTCCGCACCAAGGGCAGTTTTCATGTTACTTTCCATCGATTTTGTGGTTGCTTTTGTCAACATGAATAAGTTTATTCAAGTAGCCGGTAAAATTACCGGTTTATGTAACTTTTAGGTTACATTTTTGGTTACTTGGTGATGTAAGAATTCGGTAAGTACATACCGGTGTAAAATTTCTGATGTAACCTGCTAAAAGAATTCCGTTCCTGAACTTTGAAGAACTTTTACTCGGAACCGGAGGTAGAGAAATTCCATACACGAGGTTCCAAAGTGGTAGGAAATAGAAACGCGTGTAGAGTGTGTAGTATTTATATTGCAGCCGGTAACCCGACACGATGATGCAAACTTAATGTGAATGAGTTCTTGGATGATGTTGTCTACATTCTGTGTAATCAAGTTGATTTTTCAAGCCACTTGGGCTATGCTACACAAGTGAGAGCTTATATCTGCCCCTGTTCCCGGAAATAAGCAAAACTACTTTTGCCTATCTTAGATTAGATATGAGATGAGTAGGTTAGTTGGAAAACTGCATTTGTGCACTAAGCACGAGTTTTTTTGTGCAAAGGAAATAGTTCTCCAGAGAAGAAGGAGTCATAGTAAGCGGAAGGAAGGCACTCCAATTTTGTTACTGGAGACGGAAAACCTTTCTCTCGCTTCCCTTCAATTTTCTCTCTGTGGTGAGTAGGAAATAGGAAAAGTAATTAGAATTCTGATCTCATACAAGTTCTCTCAATGTTACACTAGCCGACTTGGGTTTCGTTACAGTGCCCTGAGGGAGCCAATCTTAAGTACGGGTATAATCCAAAATCGCAATAAAATATAGTAATTATAGAATTATATACTATATGAATTTCAGTGGTGCGCATGAAGCTTACATTATTAGCGTCCATCGGGTTCCCCATTTTCCGGTTATATAATAACTATTGCATGTAAGTAACAACTAACAACAACCTCACTATTTTTTATATCATGATATTTTAATATAATATGAGCATTAGGACATTTATTACGTATGTACATAAATTGCATAATTGCAATTCCAACTTAATTTACGACTGTCAAGCATACATGCATACCTAGTAATAATGTTATCTCAACTTCAAAATGATCGATAAGCCACTCCAACTAACAACTAATTACTGGATGTAATGAGCACTGCAGCAAATTAGGAACTCGTAATCGTTTTAAAAGTATACATGTCTTTGCACCGCATGCAAACAAGGAAAATTAGTAAGCCTTTTCCAACAAGTTCCACTCATTTTCCTCCAAAGACAAACACAAAAATGCAAATGTGGAACATACAGACGTAACGAACCAAAAGCGTGCTAGCTAAAACTTGCATGTTTCATCCCTATTTTACACTTTCCAAAAAACCAAGCAAAGCTTGCATTTTCCCTATTATACAAACAAACTAAATAGCTGTGCTGTGCTCACTCTTCTCTGATGGAGGTCATTTACTCGGTGTAAAGATTGGCAATGCTCAAACTGCTGGACAACTAAAGCTCTGAACTCTAAACTGCCTAATATAATATCATAAAAACTAGGTAACAATAATATAAATTTCATGTCTGGACAGGAAAGACATGATTGTAAAGACTTACACTTACCATAAGATTGTAGTGAGAAATTGTTCATGACAAGGAACTTTTCTGCTCCGCTGGAACTACTAGCGAAAAGGGGTTTGCATGTCGTTTAACCTAATATGCGCGCTGTTGGGCCAAGACGAAATCCTACTTTCAACGTTCCACCAAAACACTTGGAAACAAAACTACCTAAGCATCAACTTTCCAAATGTGCATGCGTTTCTATGTAGCAGAGAAATATCTCCTTCTGTCGGACTCAATCCGTTCGGGTAAGCACCCGCAAACAAAAGAAAAGGATCTATTCCCGAGCACAACTTTCTTTCTCTCTATCAATTACATTACGACTCTACCTATTAGTATCATTCTGGGGGAAACAGCGCTCATGACTAAACGGCGTGCTTAGAAATGATAGGAAGTAAATTAAAATTGACTTAATTATCAAAATAGGTAAATAGATTTTTCATTCAGTTCAAAGATGATTGCTGCATTGCTAGCTGAAAGATATAGTTGTGTCATTTATATATACATTGTTTCATCTTTTATAAAAAACGAGATCGGTGTACTTATATCTATCCCACTGCTTCACAGAGAACCAATTTTCAGGCGGGAATGAGTAATAATGTGTTTATGTTGTTTTATCGTGTGTATTTGCACTTTTTTCACGTGTGAAGTAGGTTGTGTTTGTTCACCTGTCCTATGTATGGATCTTTGCTGGAAGCTGGAAAAGTTTTCAAATTTTCAATTTTGATTGTGAGTTGAAGGCTTTTGTTTATATTGAGCGTAGGAATTGTGTACAATCAGAGAGTATTGAAAGTACAGCTGATGTGTATTTTTATATTTTTATCGACCAGCAATCATAAACAGTGATAGTGCAATACCAGTCACCAGCAAAGTTTTAGTAGTTTCTTTAATTTTTATTAAATCCTGTTGTATACCAGTACCAGTGTCAAGTCATCAGCGTGTTTGTTGTGTAGTGAGTGAAACTGTTAATACAATTAACTATGGAAAAATTCAATAAGTTGGAGAAATTACCTGCACCTCCATTTGTGACTGTTACAATTGAAGATGATCTAACTAGAAGGTAAAGCTGAATGAGGAATGTTTTTTTTACTTCTTTATTTGATAGTAATCTAGTACTCTGTCAACTGTATGCATGTAGTCTGTGATTATTCGAAGCTAGTATAAGTATTTTTTCTCATTTTTAAACCGGAAATTGTAAGTATATGATATCGCACTAAACAAGGGTGCTTTAAATTTCTTAACGTGCATGTAACGTATATGTAGCCAACTGGTAATAATTCTAGGTTGTGCTATCTTGTAAAAGGAATAAGTATACTTAATGATGTTGTATAAATACATAGTTGTGGCCGTTGACCCTAAATTTGATGCCATGCAGAATCATTCATGGATGAATTTTCTTATCCGTATCTATTTCCGTTCGTACTTATAAATTATTACCTACACCCTCATGGTCCATCGCAACTTCGCGAAATCTGTGCATCAATGTGGAAAAGGCAAAGTCATAGATGCGGATGTACATGAGATTCTTACTTTCATTTGAATATGTAGGAAAATCTGCAAGACATGGACAGAACTAGGAAAATGTGCATTGGACGAAAAAGTGGTGACATTTTCTTCAGAAGGGGAGCTTCTCAGAGCTTTCGTCACTAGAAAAGGAACTCAATTGAGACTGGAGAAAGCAATGATGCTAACCCGCAGAATTTTGACAGTCGTTTTGAGATGGAAATCTAACGCATGCTGGGATGACTTTTACAAGTTTAAGAGAGCTTTTGAGTCGGATGGTGCAAAGTTAGAGAAAAGAGGGAGTAAAAAACGACAAGCTAAAAAGACGGATCGTGTCAAGGGTAGCATGCAGGAAATCCGTCTTCCAAGTCGGCAGTGGGCCAACTGGGTCATATATCTTGCTCTGCGTGATCTCTTGCTCCTTTCAAAGGTAAACGAAAATGTTTGACTTGACCTAGCTGTTACAGTACTAGGGATGTGAGGTCCTACAAGTCTAGAATGAAATAGAGTAGTCATTCGAGTATTAAGTACTCGCTTGATAGAAAGAACAAGGACAAAAACTTGTTATGACAAACTGGGGATGCCCGCACAAATCTAGTTTGTTCTCTCTTGTCAAATCAAGACATATGACAAGAGATGTGTATGTCATGTTTTATGTCTTTGATGTAATTAAGTCAAGCTTTAGCTACAACCGTTTCTTTGCTTTGTCAAATAAATGCAGATTAAACACGAATGCGAGAGAACTGTGGAATATTGGTTGGGCTTGATAAGTTGCTCGCATCATCCAGC
Source organism: Sinodicranocentrus sp. ZH6 (assembly GCA_027743935.1). Classification (NCBI taxonomy): domain Eukaryota; kingdom Metazoa; phylum Arthropoda; class Collembola; order Entomobryomorpha; family Entomobryidae; genus Sinodicranocentrus; species Sinodicranocentrus sp. ZH6. Next base: position 12,180 of record JAHZNA010001034.1, on the reverse strand, counting down.
AGACTCTTTAATCATCGTAGGAATTTTATCTCGAATCTGGTAAGTAAGTATGCTGTATATATGAATAGATGCTATCTGAATAAGTATAGGTATATGTAACCCAGGATCTGTTAGTATTTATTTTGGTTATCCATTTGGGAAATAAGTTCACTTGTGTATGGAAAACTTGTAGCATGTACCTGGTACCATATGTTAAAAGTGACAACCCTATACATACGTACTCTTGAACATTATACTTCTAATAGGGCCGTTTCCAGCGGAATCGTTGAAGACTATGCAAATCAGGCGTATCCTAGTCTTTGTTTTATTTCCTCTCTATTGAGTCCTACAAAAGCAGACAACTGGCTCGAGGATATTGATTTCCCGAACGACCTGTTTACATGGCTTGAAAAAATATTGGGATTTCCTTTTCAGCCAGCACAAATTGGGTACTCACTTTTATATTCTTTCATGTATAGGCTCTCATTTTTTACGTATATATAGTAAACAGTAAAACGCTTAAATCCATCAGGATAGAGATTCTCTGAATGTTTGAATCAGTGCTATGCTACTTTACTTTTCGTTATGATTCGTGTACCAATTTGCAGAGGGTACGAGCAGATTTTTAGGACAGACGACAGCAGAAAACGTAGTACAAAAATGGATACAGTTCTTGATAGAGTATTCAGATCATCATCACAAGACGATAAAAAACTCTCCATAGTGGATGTTCCAGTCCCGAGTACTTCATCTAGAAAGCGTGACTTGGATGAAAATGAAGACGACGAAGAAGATTTAGGAGTACCTGTGAACGTACAACAATCGGTGACGAAAGAAGTGAACAAAAAGTGTGGAAAAGGAAAGAAACAAAAGTTGGCTGAGCAAATAAATAAAAAAGTATTACTAGATGAGAGGTGGACAAAGTTTTTCAAGAATTTTAAATCCAAGCTAAAAACGGAATTAGGTAGGAAACAGTTGCTGGTTCGCATTAAAAAGTACGCCAGAAATGAATCTAGCCCTGAAATATCGGGTAGACTAGTGAAATTACGCAAGTTTGTTCGGCAAGATAATCGAGAAAAGTTGTTTGTATTTATTACTAGGTTCAAAAGGTTTATATCAAACAAGCTATCAAATAAAATGACTTGAAAGTTACGAGTTGTAAGATTTTTAGTGTTTTTTTACTACATAAGTTTCAATCCTTTTAATTTTGGGTTTACAACTAGTATTTCTCTAAATATCATGAACGTTTAAATTGTTTACTTTCTTTTTTCATATTAGCTTCAAGCACCTGAGTATTTGCCTTAAAGGCATTTGCTTAAATCTGCGGCGCACATCTAAGAAATGGTTGTATGGTTATGTGTACCTCAAAAAAACTAACGATGAGAAAGGACTCACTTGTTTCCTGAACAAGTTTGAGAGTATTTTTCAGAATTTGAATAATCTTATTCCACCCAACACAGCACTTTTCATTAAATAAAATTAGATTTTCATTGAAATTTAACGTGCTCAATAATTCTGTATGCACCTACTTTTGCGTTTTCTCGTACAAGTATAACATTTATTCTTCGAAGAGAAAATTTTAGGAAAGGCTGACGATAATTTCATTTTCTTGTTGAAGGCTTTTCTTCAAATGTACATATCACTCAAACCTACGCTTACAACTACACAACATTTTAGTTGCATCTAAAAGTTATTAAACGATTCAATTTCTTTTCTTTCAACGTTTCAACAGCTGCATTACATGATAATGTTTCATCTTCTTTTTCAAACAAAAAGAGAATCATTTTGTGTCTATAACCATCTCGCTTTACAATCTCTTTGTATGCAATGATCGAATGAGACCAAAAGTGGACTATGTCTAATATCCACTCTTTTCTTCTTCAAAAATGTATGTATCTCCACTCCATGATGAATGCAGTATGGTACGCCACTTTGGAATAGTCATGCCAGTCACGTCCACAGTTGTTTCTTACTTTGTCTTCTACGAGATTATATGAATGTCCCTTTAACCATGTTATATTTGTCTTACTCGCTTTTCGCATTACTAGCTTTCACTTATTCATGAATTTGAGAAATTCGGCAGTCTCATTAATCTTACTTCGAGTTTATGTCCCACTGACTCGTTTCGCATGATAGACAAAAGTTTATCCAGAAAGAGGAAGAATTTATATGTAACTAATTAAATTTAAGAACTCAAGAAGGACCTCGGGAAATGAGGAAAAAAGGAGATCAGCTCTGGCGGCTCGTTAAACTAATCTGAAAAACATCATAAATAACGTTCGGATGCTTCGTGACTATACAGAACAGAGCGTTCCTATAGAACTACCCATCAGGATACTCGCAGTTCCGTCAAGAAGGAAGTATTTATTCTTGACGAATTTTATTGTTTGGAGAGGACTAAAGAACACTACGATAACGTCATAATGATCACAGTTATATTCTCAACTCTCATCCCTACTCCCTGCTAAGGTCTCACTTCAATCTTCGTAATCTCTGGCTGAGCAAATGAATTTTACAAAGCCAAGCAAAAAGCAGCCTCCCGTTTGTCGTTAAGTGGATGATAGTCAATAGGAATATGAAACAGAAACCATCAAGTCGCATCACACCCACATCATTCTCGATAAATGCCTTTCTTCTTATGTTTTAATGTATGCATAACATTCACTTCTCTCCTGTTGTCGTTTCATGTACATTTCAAGGGAAGTCTCAATTTTCTTTTCGAGGAAGTGCATGCCACAGCTGTGTGGCAGTAAATAAAAAGGGGAACTCGCGAGTAAGTTAGGAAAAAGAGAAGGTCTCTCTATATCACAATGAAATGAGCCTTGGGAGCTCATACTCATGAAAAACGCAAATGACTGCTGAGAAACACAAGATGAGCGTTGGAGCAAAAGCATATAACAAATTTCCTCCCTCACTTACGCGGAAACGCTCACTACCACTAGCACTACCCCTATATGCGTCTCACTTTGTTTTCCTTCTAAACAGCCTAAAGTACATTTCCCCCTCAACTTTGTCTTTCTTTTGGGAGTCACAAATACCGACAACTATATTACAGTATGGTATTTTTCATGGCAGCTAGCAAGCATCCGCACAGTTTATGCGAATCTTTTTAAGACCATTTATTGTTTGACATGTATTGAACGAGTAGTATTTTGTGAAATGTGTACTATGTGGAAGGAAAGTCAAACTATCCATTACTACTACGAACCGATTTTCTGCAACCAGAGACGGCTAAGCTACTGACTTCCTGTTGCTCCTCTTGTCGATGCTTGCTAGATTCCTTCCTTTTCCTTCTCTACTTTCACTTTACATTGCTTTTATTCCTATAAAACATTCACTCGCACCAGTCACGTATATATGCTCAAGTTACCCATGTCACATCTCCTTTTCCTCTTTTTTTCAAAATGGCACTAAAATGTAAGCATTTTCGTGTGAATGTTTCTGAGAGGGAGAGAAGATCATCTTTCAAGCTGACTGCCGCATCTGGCTTTGTGTACGTAAAGTACTATGAAAGTAGTGACACAGGAGAAACCGAGGTGGGTTCTTTTCTTTCATGAAAGGATTTTTCAAATTCTCCACAAGAAAAATTCACCAGTCGTAAAGGAAGTGAGGAGATGAAAAAGGGGTCGAGGTTGGTTGGGGGAAGAGAAGAGGAATGAAATGAGAACGTTATTTATTAAGCTGAGAGATTAACAAGAGAAAAACATATCTCTTGAATTTTCACTAGTGTTACGTGTATAAGAGCACTATGAAAATTCTTTCTGATATATACCCGAGTCATGTATGGAATTACTTTTACCAAGTATATAATTGAAGTTGAGTGTTAGTCGAATAATCCATGAAAAAAATACAATGAATAAACTTATCATATTTTGCATTCGCTCATGAATCATGAATAACTATGGCTCACACTCATATTGGAAACAACAGGAATTGTATTGCATACATATTTTGAAAAACAGAGCTTATTATCTATGAGTACTGTTATGTATTTTGTAATATAAATAAAATACACTTCGTATGAAAATTGGGTCTATGAACAAATTGTGTACTCTCTGTGAAAAGGAATTGCGTAGATGCTCAGCAGTAGGTCCCTTTTGAAGTAGGGGTATGAGCTACTTTATGTATTCTAACAGTTTCAATTATTAACTGGGTACATGTGTGAAATCTGTCTGTGAAAGATGAAAGCATATTTGTATAGTCTCTAACTAACTAGAATTTCTCGGGGAGAAAAGGATGTGTCTGCACACAAGTAAAAATTGAGTAAAATCTTTTCACAAAACATGTTTTTATACTAGTTTTTGCCAGAAGGGTTTCCATTCTCTACTAGATATTTTTCCTGAAGGGAGTAATTTTTTCTAGGAAGTGTGGGATTACAGATTATGGCAAAATTAATCTAAGCTAGCTCTCCACGTGTGTGTTAGTGAATAAGAAGTGATGCATATGTATCTCTGTAGTCTGTAGATTAATAATGCAATTTATATGGAGGAAAAATTTATAAAAAAATAAGTATACTTTTCAAGAATCCAAATTAATGACGATGACAGGCTTATGAGTCGGGAACAAAGGAATTCATTATAACTCTAGAATAGAGTTTTATATCTTGCACGAAAAAGTCTCTTGGCTCAACTATTGTTGTTTTTTGTTGTAGTGTTCCTGAAGGGTAATATCATTTTGTCAGAATTCAAAACGCCAAAACTGGAAGTGTCATTCATTACAGAAGTAGACAAGGCTCTCACTCAAAATCTTAGCTTAATTATAAGTGGGTGTCTTTCACATGACAGCTTCGATTGTTCAAGACCAAGAGAAATTCCATGAAAGTTCAATTAAAGTAGGAGTAAATCTTTGCGTGAAAGTGAAAAGAGGTTTTTTTCCTGCAGAGTATAAATGCGCTCTCCCATGAAGGGAACAGCACTCTTTCACTCAACATATGTGCACTTGACTTATAACAAAGCGACAATGCGGAGTATGATAGAAATTTTACCTTTTATCTTATCAACTATAATGGTATGACAAACATAATAGAACAGCGAATAACAAAACAACATCATACATTAAACCATATTTTCATTTTACTGAAATACATTATGGATATCTCCTTTCACTTGAGTTTATCCTTTACGCTCCACATTCATCCAGAAAATTCACTTTCCAAACTGCCTATTGCATATTCAATCCACAAAATCAATGCAGCAGCAGAACACGGTGAAGCGGAATCCATTCAAGTCATAGTTAAAATGGGGAAATCTTATCAATTCCTTTTGAGCGCAAAGCTTCATATCTATACCGGCGATAAATCCAGGTGGATACAAATAAACGAGATGAAAATGCTCTGTTGCCGGCTTGGAATTCCTGTTAAAGCTAACCCTGCTCCTGAACAATCTATTCCTTAAGTAAATAAAACCCCGTTACAACGACTGATGTTTTTGTGATGATACGCTAAAGCTTTCATTTCAACCGCCGCGCTCTTCACCAAACCAACATTTTCTTAGCATAGGACACCACTAGCGCATAACTTGATTTCTTTGAAAGCATACTGTTCGCTTCGACTCCACTTACGCTTGTTAGTCTCCGTCATATTTCCTTCGAGATAATATTGAAATCAAAATGTTTATTCTATTGGGCTTTCTGCTTCCTTCAAGTGGTTCACAACATTCAGTCATGTTTAAGGCAAAGAAATCGAGTCAAACAAAGTACAACTTTCTCTCTGGCTACGCAGCAGGTTAAAATCGCTCTCTTGCTTTTGCTCTTGGTTTTATTAACAAAAAATAATGCCGATGTATACATTTGTCAGTTGTAAGGCTTTTGTATTAAAAAATAGGGAAAAGAACTTCAATAGAAATGCACTTGAACTTCCTGCTGTCTCCTCTCAAATCATCTTTTTTCTCTATGGATCGTCAAGTGAGCAGAGCAGCGTTTTGTTTCATTTTAAAAAGCTTTCTCAGAGAACTGATCGGCATATCAGTATCCACTTTTTGTAGAGTAGGAGTACACACGCACGACCATGTTATTATTATTAGTACCTTCATGTTCGGATCCTGGGAGAGTGTGTAGCGTAAACATGAAAAGGAAGAGGGAAAATGGAGAATGCTCTTTTACTAGATGCTGTGTTCCCGATGGAAATTGCCACAAGGGAATTTTGATTTTTTCTTTGCTCCTGCTGCTCTCTCATCTGTTCTACAAGCTATTATATTGTGTGGGGTAACCCTTTCAGAGGGAAGTGAAGCGTAGCGAGAGTGAATCGTATGCTACGTAACATCTACACAATCTTAAACTCTAAACATGAATGATTTTCAAGAGACGAGAAAGCGGGCCATATCCAATTCACAAATCGACAACAACTTTTCGGACCAGAATGAAGATCCAAAACCGAGAACGTAACTCATTCTCAATTTGACCGTGACTGTGAGGTCTGGTAGCGATTATATGGATGAAAAATTCTTATGTGCCCGTGATTCTTTCACCAGCAGCCTTCTCGCTCGCAACATGTATCCCATTATTCATTACCACTCACAATATATCCTTTCTTCCTTCTGCCTCTCTTCTGCAACTCAATTCTAGAAAAGAAATTGGTTTCTCAATAATGAATCAATTAACTTTGGTTTATCTTGTTGCTCCACGAAGGACTACAGGAACGAGGAATAGTTACATGTTGGCTGCGTGCTTAAGATGGGAAAACTTATTAGATTTCTAACAAGTGAGCAGGAAAAAGTAGTCAAGAGAAAAGTAAATTGCTGTAGTAATTGTACTGATGCTTAAACATACATTCAAAGTAGTAAGAAAAAGAAAAAAAAACTAATATCATGTGAAGCAGCCAGCAAGCATAGCTCCCAAGTATGAAGAAACGAGTAGCAACTCTGGTATATGACCTCATGCCGACATGACATGGTTTCGCTACTCGACTCACATTTCTAAATCCAGAAGAGATGTAACTTTTTTTGTATAACTTCTCATTTTCTTTATGTTCCTAAGTGTATACATATAATCCGAATGATTACCGGTGGAAAAAACTTTTAAATATCAAAAGACTTGTTTTCTTACCTCTGTTTTTGACGGAAAAGTTGGTTGGTGGGATTGATGTAGCAAAAGCAATGGACTGGTAGTGTGGAACAACTTAAAGAGAAATCAAAGTTGCTGCTAAATGCCCTTTTCTCTACACACAATTCCGCTTACGATTTTCTCTTTCTCTCTCTTTCCCGGTGAGTCTGTATTTTTCAGAAAATTACGGGTATTTACAAGCAAGTAAGGGAAATCGTCTATGAGGTGGTTACTGTGCAGGGCAATTATCTCAAGTTGTCTTACAACACAACTTGAACTCTTTTTTCCCACAGATAAGTCTCTCTCTTTCTCCGCTTCCGTTTTTCTCTGCTGAGCAAAGTTTGTGTGGCAATAATGGCAACTTGAAATGTACACACACAATCACACAAAATTTCAGTAGGGGTGGCAGCACTACTGTACAGTATGCAACGTTAAATGTATTTGGTGTAACAAAGTAACTTTCCCTTCTCTTCTCCCTCTTTCCTTCTTGGTCAAAGTCACAATCACGTTTAGAGAAAGTATGGGAATGCCACTCACGTAGGGGCATTTCATGCCACTTTTATTTGAAGTTTCTTGTATTTTTATTCCACCTCCTTTCTCTTTTTATATATATGTTCCTTTGGTAATTCCAGCGAGTCCGGTGGAGAGAGAAAAAGAACTCTTTTCAAGAAAGGTGCATATAGCGTACCTTCTCTTCTTCTTACCTTTTTCCGTCTCTTCGGCTCTGTTTCATTGGCCAATTTACTACTTAGAATAATATACACTGTCCATTACCTCCGTACAAGAAGCGACTCCTATTGACTGATTCTCTTTCTGCTTTGCTTCCCAATCTTTTTATTATTTTTTCCTAAGCCCACACGTTTCTACGCCGTATACATGTTCGGATGCTCACTAACTGACTAACTTAACGACTTTTGCTACTTCCTTGTTTTTATTCTGTAATCCGGATAAAATCCCGCTTATCAACTCAAGTTATTGACTGAAAGTGCTCGGATGCAACATTTCTTAATACATCCCCTTCCAATCTCACCAGAATCCAAATGGCAAGTGAGTGGGTATCCTTTCCCGTTTACTATTCCTTAGATCGTCAGCCTCCTCTGAGGTAACATCCTTTGGCGTGTCTGCATCTTACAAGAAACGTTACAAGCATTGATAGCTCTCCTAAAGGGTTACGTTATTGCTCGAGTTTTTCCTTTCTTTCTTACTCGGAAATCTGGAGATCAAATGACTGCAGGTAGAATATTGCCGTTATAATCTTCGGATGAACGTTGTATAAGGAAAATAATAGGTCTTCTACCTTGTCTTTCACAATTTCCTTTGATTCGCTTCAATTCTCAATAAACTACCCTGGAATGAGCGTCGGAACGTAAACGGTACAATATTCACCATCTGAATGCACAGCAGGAGGGTGGATGTAGCAGAACCAATAATATTATTTCCAACTCTGCCTGCTTTTTCCAGACTCAAACGTGTATGCTGACGGCATAAGCAAAAGAAAAAAGAAAATGAGACGACGATCTATTCTTGAAGAAAGTGAGCAGGAGATAATATTTAGTATGATGAGAATGATTGGGGAAAATCTAACGAAAACTTTTTTCCCCTGGAAGAGAATACAATATTCTCTTTCTTTTTCACTTTGCTAGAGATACAATGAGAGACAACAACCTAAAGCTTTGTTTCGGAAAATAAAGAAAATGAGTGTAAAAAGGGGGACCGTGTGAGATCCAAGTTGAGGTATGAATTTGCTCGCGTTAGTATTACGACCCTGTCAGAGACTCATTCGTGTGTGTTCTGGTGATAAAGACAATAGTTTTTTCGCTATCCCTCACAAAAGGAAACAGAGACAAGGAGAGAAAAAGTGAAGCGGTAAATGCTTTGCAAGCACACACAGACGGGAGAGTGAGTTACATAAGAATAAGAATATTATCACAAGAACAGAAGGATATTTTTCGTTTACGCGTGCATATAATGTGTAAAAGGGTATAAGGAAATAGTTAAGTGCACCACTTTTCTCCACTCTGAAAGCAGTAAAGAATGAAATAACTATGATAATAATGGTTATATGCTCTGCAAGAAATAGGTGAACTTGCCGTGTGTACCTTTCTTTTTTTCAACTCATTTTCCTACTCCTCCTTCACTCCCTTCATGTACCCATGCTGGGATAAGGTATGTTCTTTCTCCAGTATGAAATTGTTCTGACTCAATGTAAGTTATAGTTAAAGCACTGGTGTGATATTTTCGTTACGGAAATATAAAATAGCTGAGTGCAAGATAACGATTCATATGAGTCGACAGAGGAAACTGTATCCTTTTCAAAGATTTATCTCAGTATCTGACTGAAAGATAGTAAGAAAGTGGGTATGAATGAACCCTTAGCTTGTTTCCTTCAAGTGTACATGTATACCTATATACTTTCATGCTTTTGTTGTAGCTCGCTCACATTTTACTACAAGCATTATCTATCATAGATCGTGAGTACATACTAGAGAAAGAAAACTCTATTGTATCTTTTGAGAAAATCGGCTAAAATCACATCAATTGCTTTGTAATTGGGTACTACTCGAGCTGATTGTGAGATATCCTACATGAAATTCCTCACGGGTGGGTTGAAACTAGTAAAATTATTATTTTTATGGGATTCCTTTTTTTCTCTTCTTTTGTTGATCTACTTATTACAAGAGTAGTAAATTGGGTGAACAACATGTAGACCATGACTCATACGGCTTTTACAACCTTGCCGTAGACTAATAAAAACGTATGTGGAATTTGCAGATTTATCTTGATTTCTCCTTTCATTAGGAAGTGCATGATTTAACCTCTGGGGAAAAATGCTTGACTAGAAAGAATAGAAGGCTACTTACACTATGGTGAAAGAGAACAGCAAATGCAAGCAAGAATTTTCTTTTTATTTTACCTTTTTCTTCTCAGCAACTATCACACAACGCGGTAGGCTCTGTTTTTACTACTCCAGTTACACTCGCTAAAACCCGATGGAAAAATAACTTTTTGAGAAATGGCAGAAATTCACAATGAAAAATAGAAATAAGAAAAACGTGGAAGCTGCATGTGTGTGATATGGGGGAAAATGTACGTGTGCATTTACCTCCACTCACTTTGCGTTTTGAGGGGTACGCGAAACGCGAGATGAATTTATGGCTATATCACCACACAATACTTTGTGCTCTCGTGCTTTCGATAAATGAAACGCTGCTGACGAACTCAGAAGATGTACTAAAGTTTGGCGAGGGTGAGCTTCGAACTTTTACTGCTTTCTCTCCACAACCCGGTCTTTTTTTCAGTCATGTTGCTCCAAAGCTGGGCATAGGACATACATGAGCTCAATGGCGTACTTTGCATTGAGGAAAAATTCCCTTTTCCGTCGTGATAGTCAGATGCCTTAGCACTTTATGCCTGAGAGTAGCACAAGCCTCCTTAACTGTCTCATATATATCGGAAGAGAGTGCTTTTCCAGCCTTATTTTGCATGTGTAGCATTTGCCTCCCTTTCGCTACTTATTTAGCAGGATAAACTATATAAACAACAAAGAACTGTCCATTCCACTTTTAGCTTCTGCCTGACTCTATTGAACTTTGAAGTTTGAATCACAGTTTTTCCTTTTTACAAGAGGAATAAATAAATGCCACTATTTTTGTTCAGAGAACCGTACACTTTCCCGGTCCTGGAAAACCATTACACATTTCCGAGCGTTTGTTATACCGCTGTTTGGTTGCGCCAAGAGAAAGTTTGCATGTAGAATAAGGAAAGGCATTGAGAAAGAGATGTACACTGAGAACCACCTCTTTGCCATCATTTTTTAAAGCAAGGAGAATGACTGCATCTGCAAACCGGAAAGATCATTGAAATCCAATGAAGTTTTACTTATGTTTCGGAGAAAAGCCTGAACATTGCGGAGAAATCTTTGACAGAGGAAGAGAAAGCAAATCTTGTATGTGACGTGCCTCCGATTTCCCGTCTTGGTTGACTTCTTGTAATGAAAAGGGAGGTAGAGGAAAGAACCAGGACAGAGTTGAAAGGGACGTGGGTTAGGATCATGAGGAAACTATGTCGTTCCCAAACGTCATCCTGTGTTTTGCACTATATTCGAATATATCATTCATAATATGCCCCAGTGTTCATACTTATACATCGTTAAGGAGAAATCACATGGTATGTGTGTGGGCTCGTTGTATTGATACTCTTTTAGTCTGATTTCTTGACAAATCCAACTTCACATGGTTATGAGCCTGGAAAGGTATGTGCAAAACTGGAAACGAATATGTGGATTTGGCATTCACTATTCACTAAAAGTTGCATGCGTCGTATGCGGATTCATTATATTATTCCTATGCAAAATAGGATTCTTTGTTGAGCCCATCTCCTGCCTCTTCTCTTTTCTACGGTTTCTGTCTTTATTTGAAACTTTTTCTCACTGTCATCTCGCCGCTCAACAGCTTGCATTACTTTGTCAAGTAAACCTTTACACTTCCTTTACGCTGGAATTGAGTTTGAAATGGTAAAAGAACTGTTTGTTGACTTTTTACACAGCTTTCTCGTTTTTGCATTTTATGCTGGAGTAGTAGCAGTACACAATTTCTCGCACTAAAAAGTAGCGACAAGGAATTTCTAGTAGGTAAATATTACCTTATAAATAAAAGACGGTTTCATGCCAATGTATAGAATGTAATCCATGCAGGCTTTTCTTGCTCACTTGACTTTATCATGGGGGAGTCCGTAAACTGTGTCAGATTTTCCTCTGCAAACCCATGTCCGTACTTTAGTAGCGGAGTGCAAAATTGCAAACGAGAGTATTGTATTGTATATTCATTGTACTGCTATCTCATCATTTTTCCGGGTTTATGTTCTCCATAACTTAAATCTATTTCATTTTTTTAACAAGTTAAAGCAAAGTCTATTGTATACCTTGTGTTCCAAACAGGTTATAGCGAATATTCATTTGGGAATTGTTTGGGGGATTTCCACCTGAGCTCTAATAACTTTTTTTTTTGCAAGAATGAGGAAAATAATAGAACAACCCTTCAAGAATTTGGCTTTCATTTTATGAGTTCTTCTCCGCCAATTCTCAGGATGATTGAGGAATGAAAGGATGGTCTCTAGTAGCACAATTAATTTTGCTAACTGAATGAATTGCCGCGTTTGAATAAA
>JAHZNA010001033.1:0-15915 GCA_027743935.1 Sinodicranocentrus sp. ZH6 | reverse complement strand
AATGATCATAGTCACGATGGGTTTGGTTTTCGATTATCAAAGTATCAGATCAGTCCAGTAAATAATTACAATAATGCAAAGTACCCAAACTCGTTGGAATCCCGGTTACATATTCCACATGGTATAAAACTAAAGTTTCTTTTAATTCAGTGCATCATTTTATTCGTGTAATTGTTCACTAGTTTCATGCAATTTTAGATATACGCCGAGAAGAAGGCAGTTCAAAGCCAGCAGAAGCTGAAAGTGGCAATGAGGAAAAGAAGAAGCAAAACATGTTATCTATTATATCATTGAACGAGATGGACACTGGAAATGGAAAGGAATCAGAAAATTTAAGTCCTATAGAAGATGCTTTGAAAAATATCACAAGCTTAGAGCAAATTATTCCTATCGTGAACGATTTGACTCTTATAACCCTTATCCTGCTCCATTTGCCTGCGATAGTTCCAACGATCCTGATACCGTTGGCATTTTTTGGCGTAGGCGCACTTCTGATCCCATTTGTGAGGGTGAACTATTTCATTAATCACAAAGATGACGGAGAGGATGGGCGAAGTGTTAACAGCTTTGGGCACATTATCAGTTCAATTTATGAGAAAATGTGGTAAATGAAGCTTATGTAAGTAATTGAACTTACAATACATAGTTAGTTCGTGTTAACGCACATTGGTGTTCGTATTATTAACAGTCAAGTATAAACTGAATGACGAAGGTGACACCTTCAATAATAAACCAGATTTTCAACTTATAATAGATTTTTCTGTACTGTAACATGCATTCGATAAACCAACGCTTTATTTCAGACACGTTTTAACTAATTCAAACTCATTCTACACATTTCATCATTTTAACTGCGGAAAAATGTAAGAATATTATTATTATTACAAATATTATGCTCAGTCAAGATCAGATACGTACGTGTATGTATAAGTATTGATAGAATTAACTGCGGCGCAGAGACGTAGTTTTAATGCATTATAAGCTTCTGAATAAAGCGTTGTACTATTGTACAATTTTTGGATTTGGTATGATAAAGAAATTTGGCAACTCCGATCTGATCCGATTGATCAGTGTAATCGGAAATATATAGTAAATTATTTTTTACAACCGCCTATAGGTTCTGACATTGGTGAACGTGAACATTGAAGAATTGTTTTTCTGTTCCAAGAGGCTTTCAAAATTCTACTACACATTTTCTCTACTGCAAATAAGGCAAATCAGGTATAGTTTTAAACCTTTTCATTCATTCGACTCACCACAACAAAATGTAAAACTATTATTCTATAGCACTACACTTGAAAACTGCTAACTTAAAGAACGACTGAATAAAATCACTTGATTGAGATCCTCTCATCTACAACTAAATATCCTCTTCATAGGTACTTACGTTATAAATAATTTACTACTTTACGCTACCTTAAATGTGGTTTACGGTAACAGACGCCTCATTTCTGAATAAATAGAAAATATATACCCATATAAATTGATGACATATCTTCTGGATAAGGCTGTAACTGTGATTCTCTAGCCTCTGACTAAAAATATAACTGTGAGCATAAAAACTTTGTAAAAACCTAATGAAATAATTAAAGCAGACATCTCATCTGTACTGTTCTAAGGACCAGAGAGGGGTACCACATTAAGTGCGAAGATTATCCCTCATTCTTGTGTAATTCTATTAATAATTGCACCGACATTTAAGATATCACTAGAGGAGCGGGGGGTCATCGTCTTCTTGCGGTCCTAATGGATTCACCATTGTGACATTATCCTCCCAAGGTTGGTTTCTCCTGAAAGGCCAACATCTGAGCACAGGTATCCGATGGCGTAGGCGTGTAAAATAATGATATTTCGTGCCGAAATATACTCCAGCAGCTATTCCAAGTAGGACCAGGATTGAAACTATCGCCCCAACCGCTGAGGAATACGCTAAATAAAACGTAGTTCATTTTTTGAGGGTGAGTAGGACCCTCAAGGAAAAGTCGTGTTATATGTGTACTTACATTTGCTATTGAGGGAGTCAGCACTTGATGGATCATCTGAAGGAGTGACATGCGGTCGAATAACGCAGGTCTTGGTGGTTGAATTTATCATAAAAGTAGGCAAGCATTCGCAGACTCCATTGCCATTAGAACCAACAACACATGATGCCCCATGACCGCATGAGAATATTGACTCCGAATTGCATGGATCTCCTGATATACATAGGATATTAATAGTAACTTTGATTCAATAAGAATAAGAATAAAAAACAGTCTGTACATCAATCAGTGATTTATAGTTAATACCTGGTTTAGTGTCTATTATGACACCCTTGAGAGTTCGTTCCGCAGCTTGTCGATGAAGCTCCTCTGGGTTAAACGCGTTAGCATTACGACTAGAACGACTTGAGCTTACGAATTCACGGTTTCTATTTCCAGGTCCACCTTGGACTTCAGTAAAATCACAAATTTGATGTTGGGGCAATCTTGGGAAGTCATACAATGTTGTATTTCTACAACTATCTTCGGATGCACTAAGGCAAATTTGAAGAACTGAGTTTACGCTAATATATTTTATATCATGATTGAAATTATTTCGGCCACCAGTAATACTGAAGATAACTTTGATGAACCATTTGGTCGGCCTAGTTTGTGGTGAGGTTGCTAATAAGAATATAAATAGGATAATATTCACAATCCATATTGATTTCATTTTAGATTTTAGAAGAAGCGGATAACCATTGTTCGTAAACAAAAAACATAACATACTATTATTTTGATTCCAGAAAATTTCCCATCGTTGCTCTTTGCCATTAAAATTTTTCGAGGAAAATGTATGTGACCAAGGTTGATCCCACTGATGTGGTATATTCACACGGTAATTTACTTCCGGATCATCTTGACACAGTCTCAGAACCAGTCCACCTTCCACTTTATCACGCTGTCAAAACAAAATTAATTCCAATTTTTAAAATAACAATTACGCCCCAAACACACCACAATCTGTCAACCCCCACTTTAAATTTTGAGCTGAGAATCGAAATGAAAATTAACCAAACACCTTGATATAACTACTCAAACCAAAACAAAACACTGACATGACTTTAACCTAGTTGACCAAACCTAAGAGCATATTAACAAAAAAACTTCAAACTCCTCAACACTCATTTTCAACTCGATTCTCAACTCAATTTTCCATTTTTTTAAAAGGAGGTTGGTAAGCAGACCTCAGCCCTGATAATGTTCACTATGTAATGTAAAGCTTACAGAAAAATCTGCGGAGCAAGAAACGTTTGTACAATGATTTGTAAGGTCACATAAAGGATTTGATGCCGTATACTGCTCTACAAACGATTTTAAAAGGCTTCGCTTGGCATTTCTCACTATTCGACAAAGTGATGAATCCCCGTTAGCATTTGATCCATCGTTCCAAGATGATGTGAAATCACCGCCAACTCCTGTTTTCACACACAACACAAAATCAATAATAAATATTCATTCAATTTTTGAGCGTGAGTGAAAATATATACGTGGTTCAATTAAGTTTTTCATTTAGCCTTACCAGATGTTGAATATGTTAGCACTACAAATAACACCCCAAGAGTAATTTTTCTTCCGAACACTTTTCGTTTGATAGAGATCATTTCCACAAATTATAAATTAACAAAGCCCACGCCAGTTATGTATATTTTCCTAAATGTCTTCTTCTAATCGTCTGATAGTTGACTCAACTAACAAATCCTAACAAAACTTTTCCTCTTTGACAGAATTCACAATGCACAGCTCCAAATCACTTTTAAATACAAAAAATATACAGCGTAATCATTTGCTTCCTTAACTTGTTCCTGCACCTCAACCCAGAGACATTTTGCATAGTCATTCATAAATTATCTCGCCAGCCATAACAAATATTTAACACTGTAATTAAATTTGACACCCACAGCCAATACAAAGAATAGTAAAGCACTCTTTACTCTCTTGACCTTCCTTGACTTTCATGAGCCTAAACCTCTCTCTTGGAAAATTTCTAAGCAATTTTTTGTCCTGCAGAACGACATTGTAAGACACAATTAAATTTACTATCTCAGCTGAATTTTCACTTGATACTACATCAATCAGTGCAGCTCTCAACGAGCATCATATATTCATCCGAATTCGAAACTAAAAGTCACGTATTACAAAATTACAGTACTCTCTCTCTCTGACACACACACAACGTAAATTGTTTGTGTTGATCTGATCTGATCTGGTATCTCTGTACAA
Source organism: Sinodicranocentrus sp. ZH6 (assembly GCA_027743935.1). Taxonomy (NCBI): domain Eukaryota; kingdom Metazoa; phylum Arthropoda; class Collembola; order Entomobryomorpha; family Entomobryidae; genus Sinodicranocentrus; species Sinodicranocentrus sp. ZH6. Next base: position 11,671 of record JAHZNA010001033.1, on the reverse strand, counting down.
AATTTTGACACTGTGAAATGGCACAAGTTGTACTTGAGCTCCTCACTATCCACGTAATGTTATGTGAGCTCTATCTATATCAAAATGTATCATGAGAAAAGCATATTTTGTATATGTGCGTGTTGGAGGTTGGATTTCCTTACATTCTATACATTTCCTACCATCGTTTTTGTTCTATTTGCACAATGGCATAATATGTACATGTGCTTTTGGGCTACTACGATGCTCACATAACTGTGATGCGGCGGACAGAGAATGTCAATATAAATTCATATAAATGATAAATGATAATCGTTCTTGTTTAATACTTCAGTTTCAGCTCAATGATGCTCGAATGCTCGTTCGTGTCTAAAACTTGGAACTAGTTTACAAATCCTAATCTAATGTACACACTAATCTTTTCTGGTATTAGTTTTCATAAGAATAGCATTGAGTCATCAAAATTTACTCCATTTAATGTATTTCTCAGATTGGCAACTTTATATATTGGGAATGTGTTTCTAAATCTTTTTCACGGCCAATCCGTGACTAACTATAGTCATGGCGTGCATCGTGCGTAATATTTTGTTATTTTGTTAGTAGATAACTCAATTTATGTAGATAAAGATAAAACTTCCGTGACATGAGTATGGACTATGGACCCAGCAGAAAGCTTTACTAACAAAAAGAACTATGTGCCATCGTGAGAGTGCATTCTATGGAAAGGTTTATCGATATGAGGATATTTTTTAAGAATCACGCATGCACCATTAGTCATTAAATCATTATTGATTATATATTATGTACCTCAAATATCCGAAATTTTTGTTGTCATTAAAAATAACGCAGCAAATAATGTAACCACTAAAAGGATATAACTGGTAAGGAAGAAAAAAAGAAAATGACAAGCTAAATGCATATAATGTTCAAAACTTACACTTGCCATTAAATAAAGATCATAAGCGGATTTGATGTAAGATATCCACCATTTTTATAACTGCTCACGTTTTTTATTAGGAATATTTTCTGTTGAAAAGTTATCGACATTTGAGGAATATTTTCTGTTTGGTTGGATTGTACGTTTGCATATTGCAACTTTTAAGTACTACGGGTATATCATGTCATGAAGTTATGGTTAATTCTCCATTTAATCAAATTGATATTGTTGCCAAGAATGTCGAATGTCTCCAGTTGAACCTCATCTATTCATATTTATTTATTTATGTATCAATGAAAACTAGCTTTTTCGGCCGATAAAATCATATTTCCTTACAGCAGTATGTAACTTTTTTTTCGCTTTCTTCCAGAAAAGTTTTTTTGTAAGTACAGTTTTTTAAAAAATATTTGGATGATGATGATTGTATTTATGATTAAAATACTGTCACAGATTTTAGTGGCATCTTGTACGTACCGTAATTTCGGCAATGTTACTTTACTATCAGTCCCCTCCGAACTCGCGAAGAGTTCAAACGAATACCAGTTGTATGATGCGTCAAACATGGATTTCCATACTGACTATGATTACGATTCAGCGGAGGCGCTTCCACGCTCTAAAAGGACTCTACCAAAAAATCCTATTTCAAATCAAGTAACTATGTTTTTAAAGGACGAGGCACTCGGAATCACAAATATATTTGATACAACAGATTTCATTTTTCGGATGCACCAAAAATATGAGTACACAATATGTAAGGGCAAAGGCACTTGATTTTCCTGAGTCTTTGATAACCGTGCATCAAAAATATCATGCGAGCGCAATCCTTTTTATCACAGGCCAGAGTTATCTGAGTGCTGTTGAAGATATTGATAATAACTACTTCCTGTTCGATGAGTCTTTGATCTATCCCGATATGGGAGATGAAACTTACATTCAAGAAAAAAAGGATAAGTTAGATAAAACATGTGTAGAAAAAACAAGATACCGCTTGTATGGTGAAAGCTGTAGCCAAATTGAGGAAAGAAATTTTTGGGACGCACTGTTTTTAATAGGATCAAATGACACTGTGAAAGAACCTAAACCAGGCGCAGGTCAAGGAAACGGTCCTCCAGGAACTCCTCCAGTTGTAAGTTGTAAGTAGGGGTTTATCTAATTTAATCAAAACGGCATCTCTAAAAACAGTGATGGAGTTTATCTTTCATTAGTCGCTTGGACCGGAGGATTATGATTACATACAATATTCTCGAGCGGAACTAATGAACAGATGGAACAAAGTCTGGATAAAATATAGAACCAAGGAGGTCTGCAATCAAAGAGCATTACTGGAATGCCTTCCAAACAATACGGTTCCATCTGCCCCAGCTTCATGTCAATGTCGCCGACACGGGATTGGTTTGCCTACTATTACTGGAGAATCGTCAGACTCACACACTAAGCAGCATTATTACGACTATGAATATTTGGATGACATTGGAAATGAACATCGGCTATGGAACACCTACAGGGACACGTTTAAATGTGTCCTAACTGTGAAGAGTACAGAATCGAATGACATAACTATACATAGTAAATCGTGTTTCACATTGCACAGTTCAAAATCTGTGATACCTTTTTACTTGTGAAAACTATTTTTAAAATACTATTGTGAATCCTGCAGATCCATGCGATTTATTTTTGCCCATGATTGGTATGTGTCAGCAGAAGTGTGTAGAGAATGCAAGCTGCAGTTCCGTTGGTGAGGAAGAGAAAAAAATGATAAGGGATTATACGGACAGTTTAGAGAATGACCCTGACAGAAAAGTCCGTCGGCATATTCACGATACTTATCATCAGAAGTGCACCTGTGATGAGGGAAAGGTGTGCCACAGAGTTGATACAAATCAGAACATTGGGTCACAGTTGCTAAGTCCTCTGTTTTTACCTGTAATTGCAATGCTTTTATTGAACATGTATATCATGCGCTTTTCCTAACCTGATTTTGGTCTAAAATCTTACAAATCGTGCGGATTCTGACTCTGACTAGATTAGAAATTACAAAACCAATAAAAAATCAAGAATGAGACGAAACGATTTCTTAAAAGCTCATTTTTACATTTTCTGTGCTGTGAGTTTTTAAAAAATCTCAGACGAATTTGTACTGTAATGTAACTGCTATGGATCATTTCATGGAATCATATATATGTAAATAGATTAAAATGGAACTGGAAAAACAGAGATTTTTTTGTAAAAGTTGACCAAACAGGCAACAGTTGTGTTGGTAGGTTTTTGCGTTGGGTTGGGAGGGTAGGTTGTAGGTTGTGCATGTGAAATGAAGAACGAAGGACTTTTATGTCAAGTGGTAAACCNATATATGTAAATAGACTAAAATGGAACTGGAAAAACAGAGATTTTTTGTAAAAGTTGACCAAACAAGCAACAGTTGTGTTGGTAGGTTTTTGCGTTGGGTTGGGAGGGTAGGTTGTAGGTTGTGCATGTGAAATGAAGAACGAAGGACTTTTATGTCAAGTGGTAAACCATTATGCAAGCTATTTTTATTCAATGAGCTCCATAAGCTTCACGGTCAGACGAAGATGATCCATATTATCATGTATCCAGTCCCAGTCATATAAAAAACTAATTCATAATATGTAGTATGCGGAGGCGGAGTGAAATCAGTGGAACGTGGAATAATATGTGCAACTTTGCACGTAGCGCATGAACAGGAATATACATTTCTCCTGGATATTATTATCATGTGTTCAACAAACAGCTGCTTCCTGCTCATTCGATTCTCATATTCATAGAATTAAATATAATACTTTCGGTTAGTAATTATTAAACTATAACTAAATTAAGTGGGTGTACACCTAACCTTGTCCTCCTTGTCACCTTGTTAGGATCTTTAAAGAAAGGATCACAGTTTAAAAATGAATTCCTAGAATTGAGAATTAGTGGAATATATGATGATAGAAGCCTGTCAGCCGTGCTCACTGACAAGGCTACATCATTCACAATTATATATTAAACACATAGTAGACCGTAGACCATATCGGTAAAAGTTATTTATCGATCTTATCGACAATCGCGGTGGAATGAAGTAGTTTCCGTGGTTAAAGGGCGCGGAATTGGCTCCATTCTAGCACTGATAACAACGAGGCGAGAGCGGAGTAATGACATAGGACCTAGCAGTCAAGTTACTACTGATGACAATCTGATGACGTATAATGGATAACACGTACTTTATGTGTCGCCACTTTTTTCCTCCCGACGTTTTTTGCACACTTTAATAGTAACGCTTGTCCGTTGCTTATCATTTTATTTTCATGTTTTATGGGCGATTTGCGATTATATACGCAGAAAATTTATTAGTTGAATCAAACAGTGTCAGTTATTTGGGTAGTTTTCAAATTCCACGTGTTCTTGGGGGTATTTCAGTCATAATTTTACCAATATGCCAACTGCTAGTAGGCTAGATCAGGTATTTAATTTCAAATATACTGTTTACGATAGAATTAATACTACTTGATTTGAGAACTGTGGAACATTATTTAATTTAATACACTTAGGTATATCGCAGTATTGTATTATCCAAATTCTTCTCCAGAGGATGGGGCAACCCTGATAACTTGAGAAAATTATTTTTATTCCGAAAATTAATCTCGAACCGGGAGCATTGCCAAACCTTAGTAGATCCAAATCATGAAATTATAATTGACAGGGTTCAGGTAAGGTACAATTGTACGATGAATGATTTATAGTTTAGTTTATGTTGAACATGCAACATTTTTTAAATATTCAATGTTGTAAAATGTCGCATCACACAGGTTGAAGATTCCGGTGACATTCAATTGATCGATGGACATTTTGAAAGCCCACTAGTTAAACATTTACCTGGGCTTTTACCGGATGAAGCCGAGATTGCACATTTTCAAATGATTTTGCCCAGAAAATGGACCACCCCTGATCGCCCAATTGTTATACAAATGGCAGGAACCGGAGATCACGTACGCGACGAGAGAACATATTTATGCATATTTATACATCTAGAATTTGACATTTTTTATTACGTAAAACATGTTATACATTATGGATCATATTCCTGTTTGATTTTTCCAGCATGTAAACTTTCACGCTTTAATATTTAGACTACCGTCTATTTTAGTAACTCAAGTATCTTCATATTATTGTTTAGACGATCCAACTTACTCAATGTATCTGATATTTTCGTTATGGGCGGTGGTTTGATCCTTGAAGCTATAGCATTGTTGAGATGGTGCGAACGTGAAAAGTATGGCCCGTTTTGTTTGCACGGCATTTCTATGGGAGGTTTTGTAAGTGTGCTGCAGAAATAAGTTAATGTCATGTTCTCGTGTTGTTGATATTTTTTAATTTTGTATTTTGGCAGATGGCTTCATTAGCTGCAACTAATTGGGCAAAACCCATTTGTTTGGTACCTTGTCTTTCATGGACCACAGCCTCCGGTGTTTTTACTCGGGTAATTTATTTCTTAAAACATCGTCGTACACCAGTTAGTTGTGACATCATGTAACATGTTTCATATTGTAATAAAGCCACATGTATCACATTGGTGTATTTTTTTAACGTTTATTCTCAAGCTTTTTATGTTTATTAACTAACATGGTCGTCAGGAGATGGTAAAATTATTTCCCTTTCATTGTGTTATAGGGAGTCATGGCTGGAGCCATTGACTGGAAGTCTTTGGAGGATCAGTTTTTGTCAGATAGTGTTTATCGGGATGAATTATCAAAAATGCTACAACAGGATGATACAGATGTAATACAAACTAATTTTTCTTCAGTCATTTAGCCTAGCCTTCCCTTAATGTCTGTATGAAATTTGCTGTACAATATGACTTTTTGAAACCAGAAAGCGTATATAGCTGGAAAGGATTTTGTCATTCAGTACGCGAGCCGGTCCTCGGATACATCTGAAAATGTTAGTAATAACTCACTACTACAGAGTATAATATCCTTTCTAAAGGATCGTGGTCTTATGAAAATGGTTGAAAACGTTGCCAGTGCTTTTAATGCTTCTAAATTGGAATTTCTTGGTAATTCAATGAACTCAGATTATTCACAATCAGTTTCTGGGCATCCTTTGTAATTGGTGATCACCATTATCGTACAATTAGTCAACGTATATACATAATTTCAAATCAAACAGGCACAAAACCATCTGATCCTCAACCCGGAGCAAATACTAACTTGCAGTCTACTAATAGAAATGAAAACCGTAACAAAATTCAACAAGAAGCTCTACAATTCATGCGCGGAATTATGGATGAGTGTACTCATGTTAAAAATTTTAGCGTCCCAGTGGATCCTAAGCTTATAATTGTTGTAGCAGCTACGTACGTTTCTTCCTCATTTATTGCTTATAGCTTTTATTCCATAACACATAGTTGACACTCATTGAAACTTTGTATTGTAGTAATGATGCATATGTTCCACGAGAGGGATTTATACCCATTGATAAGCTATGGCCGGGTTGCGAAATTCGATACATTGATTGTGGTCATATATCCGGGTATGTAATGTACCAAGGAATGTTTAGGTTGGTTGACATGTTTATTTTTTAAATCCAGAATATTTTGTCAAATTTTGAAAAAGGTTTTCCTAAATTAAAAATCAATGTATTCTTGATTGACAGAAAAACAATTGCGGAAGCCGTAAACAGATGTAGATTAAAGTACAATCTAGATGGAACTTTGAAAATTTCCGAGTCTGCCCTGTCACCTGCTTCTTCACATGCACGAATTAAAGAAACTTCAGTGTTTAGTAAACTGCCTCACCCGCATACCCCTCCAGCTCCAACCTCAGCTCCATCAACTCCACCAAGTACAATGTGAGCGTGAACTGCTATTTGTTCCGTGGTGAATTTCGTGGTTAGTACAAGATCCAAGATCCCTGAGAAGCACAAATCTGCAAGCGAAGATACAAGTATAGTTATTAAAAGCATAAAGCATGATAGTAAGTACGTAGTGAAAGTATAAAATATGCGAGAGATTATCACTAGAGACTGACAAACCTAACTATAAAATAAAATTAAGAGTTGAAGACATGTATATCGACAAACATTGGGAAATGTTACAATTAAAAATATAGTCATCTATTGTGCCTTACCCAGAACAATAAAATTGTATTCACAAGCTGTAGTAAACTAAATTTGTACGTAGCTTTAATGATAGGTAATGCCGAATTGTTGATATATTATTTTTGTGATTTTAAAGTAATTTGATGGAATAAATACGGTGGAATATGAAAACTAGACATTACATCATAACGCATATTTTTACACACACTTTGGGTTAGACTATTAGCTACTTGCCTTATCAAAGCGAAAAAAAATACCAATGAACATTCCAAATATAATAGCGTAAATTGCATCCCTTGCGACTTTGCTATTGTCATAATAATACTTCAATATTTGCAATCTTCGCAGAAGCCACTTTGTCTGGAAAATTATAATAAAAAGTATTCACAAAATTATTCCACCTGTAACTGTTAGCATTGTTCACTGTCTTCACTCTCACCTCGGCTCGTTTTAATTTTGCACTCGCTTCCTTAAGTTTCATATGACATGCGGTTAAGTCTGGCAATCCAATATTTCTGGCAATATCCCGTCTAAGCTGGCCTAGTAACCCGGGTAAAAGGAGCTGCTCATCAGTGACCAGAGGTAATGTTCTTCTGAATTTGTCATACAGTCTCCAGAGCTTCTTATCAAATTTTGAAGTTTTGTTTTTTCTCATTCGGAATGTCTCGCCTTCGAATGTATCTACCATATTTTGAATAAATAAATTCTCAGCGCGTTGTCTCTCCTTCATGTATTTGAAGAGTGAGGTAATTAAGTCCAGTGATGATATGTTCCTTGCAAGAAATTTAGCACGCTGAAACATCCCAGCTTTTTTTGGTGCATTCTTGCGACACAAGTAACTATCCCAGAACGTAGAATCAGACCAGTGACTTATTTTCTTAACTTCTCGCTTCACTCTTTTGGCTTCACTTCGGATTTCCTGGATATGACGCCAAGTTTCTGTATACAGGACTCCTATTTCATAAATAATATTAGTTGCGGGGTTATCGTGCAGGTGGTAGAAGTCATCTGGATGCAGGCCTAACACTGCTACAAGGCGTGCCAGGCCTAAGGAAACATATGAATTCACTATATAGGTGGAGGATCTGTGTGTGACTTAAAAAGTCATCGTTGTCAGTTAATTTCAAAGAGCCAATGCTTTTATTTATATTTTAATAATCTAATCTAATCAACACGAAGGGAATCATACGTAGTTTCCAAATGAAGCTTAAGTTCTTCAATATCAATTTTCGTTAAAGTAACTAATGCCGATTCGCTTAGATCCATTATATTTGCAAAAAAAACATTGGATAATTTTGAATGGTATAAAAACCAAAGCCAAAAGTTATCTATTTTTAAACGTACTTTTTCATTGCTCAGAATTCATGACTCGCACAGTTTAAGAAATTTTAATTAGAAATTTATTCAGTTTCACAAATTAGATGAGTTCTTTGTTGAAAGTGAACGGTTATTTTTTATAAAACAGTCAAGAAAAGTATTGATTGCAATTTGTTAGTTTGACAACGTTAAAAACTGACGAGACCCATAAGTTCGAAACACGTGTCTGTAGTTATGTCGCTTATCTATCACGAGTGTGTCTAGAAAAGAATTTTTTAACGTTGAAAGCTACTAGAAGGTCATGAATACTAGTTATCAGATTTTGTCATTTGCTTTCTCCAACACCTACACTACCGTCCCGTGAACAATACGAATGAGTTACATAAATGCATTCCTTAAAATAATGTTTTATAAGAACAATGCTGTTATAAACAGAACATCTATAATGTAAATAGCAGCAAATATAATGTTTTTTCTGGTATCCAGACTCTTTTCAGCTTTCCCCTGACTTTATCGGCGTCATTAAGGCAGCCCGATAAAAGTTAGTAAATGAATAGAAGCACGTTTGTGAACCTCGCTACTCTGCTCATCTCACACGATATTGGTTTATTAGACGCGTAAAATGACATTTCGCGTGTGCCAAATTGCTTGTTTATGCATGCATTCCACACGTAATAATAACATGCATACTCTATGAAAATTATGGTGAATATTTTTTTCACATACATTTTAAAGGTATGAGCTTACGCCCATTAGATTGGCTCCTTGTATAATGATTTCCTTAGGAAGACATCCATTAAACTTTCAAGCATATCCCAGTATAGAAAACAGAAATCCATTACGGGCGGAAATTCAAGATCCTGTCATCCTTCTTCATTTTATGTTTGTTTACTTGTCTCTCGAATAATGCTTTCAAGTAGCGTTGCATGATGAAAGTATGAGTATATGTTAGGGGAAAGAGATAAATGCTAGAATTGCTGATGGAACAGTTCGTCGTGAATAGAAAGTTTTTTCTCACCTTTCTTTTTCCTTTTTGACGATGAAAATTGCCGACTCATATTGAATTGAGACACCAAAGGAAGAAGAAAAAAATCCGTTATTGGGTATATACCCCACTGCAATGAAATCAATGAAAGACCCTTAACATGCATGAATACATTTATATCTAATCCATTTCCTTTTCTAATATGTTCAAAAGAAAGATAAAAAGTGAATGAAGGATACACAAAACGAAACGCTGTGAAATAATAAACGTGTACACTCTGTCAAGGTGCAGGGCTCAATTTATTGCCAGCAAGTTTGACATGGTCGAATGGAATTTTCTTTGCTGACTTGCCATTCCCCGTTACATTCGACTACAAACCAATAACCACCAAATTAAGAGTTTTTTGTAGCTGGAATTTTTCTTCGTATATTATTTATTATGATACATTAAGAAAAAATCTACTTTCATATAAACTACCTAACATATATTAGTATAGAATACAAAAGATCCCTTTAGAAGAGTTTTCACACACAACACTTTTAGTTGTGGTGTTGGGTAAGGCAAAACGTTGTTTAAAACGAAACAAGCTTGGACGCCTTTAAAATTGATCGTGTCCTCAAAATCAGCAGCCAGCAGCTTCTTTTTCACTTTCTCTCTGTCTCTCGCTTTCGTTCTCTGGATCACCCCTCTCATATGTACTTTCCCTCACTTTCCTAATCTTGATCCGTGTGTGTAAACACGAAGGAGGAATTTATGATAAATATAGTGGATTGAGATTTTTAAATAAATTTAGAGATTATACGATTAAGCAATTTGATTATTAGTGAGATTTGAGATAACAACAACGAAATTATGGTGTTTAACCTTAATACCTTATTATTTCATATAAGTGTGACTATATAGGATTTGGGAGATAATTATATAAAACCAAATCCGTGCAAAATGTCGGATAACCAAAGCGATACGTCCTCGATAGACGCTCGTCCCGTGTATTTCCGACCTTTCACAAGGGATTCACTGACGGCAATAACACAACGAATGGCAGAGGAAGCAATAAAGAAAAAGGAGTTGGAAGCTAAAAAGGCAGAGGAGGTAAAAAAATCCTAATCCTCAAATTTATTAATGTTAATTTCTTTTGGTAGATTTCAATTTTGTAAATTTGTATAATGACATAACAGTACAAGTTGTACTGTACAACTCATAAAAGAAAGAAAAAGATTTTGAATAAACAAAATAAAAACTATTACACAAATTCTATACATTTGTGTGTATAAAAAAGTTGCGTAATTAGCTGATTGATGTTGCTTGTGTGACCTTGTGTGTGTTACATTTGCGTGCTGTTCTGTGTTTTATGTGGTGCTGCGTTGCTGATGTTCGCGATATAATTCCTGAAAATGGTTTTTCAAACGTCATAAAATCCCCTTTACCCGTGTACACTCCAAATTATTTGATAAGCCGGTTTTATGGTTCCCATTCTTCAAACGCTACACATGAACAGAAACCAATAACGGAAAATATTTGCAAAACATCTAGTATCTGCCAAACCAAGATAATCTCACTAAAGAAATCAAGGTGATGATAAATATATGAGGTCACAAAACGATTATAACTAACACAAACGAAGGAAGTATAGGAAGGAGACTGCAGATGGGCAGGGAGCTGAAACTAAAATGTTTGTGTTGTAAGTGCAACGAAATAAATGTTCCAAAACAATGATTGATTACTACAGATAAAAATAATTTCTTTTGCAAATTACTTAAATACTATAGCCAGTCAACGTTAGAACTAGATTTTAGCATTTTTATTTGATTCCCCCTCCTCCGTATTTAACATTTAGCACAACCCCGTGAACCCAATTCATTAAAGGTGCACAGGATTACATGGAACTTTCTCTATTTGAGTGAAAACAAAACATGCTCCCGTTTGTTCCAAAAAAATTTTTTTTATGAAATTTCTTGATGCTTACTAATCCTGTGCATTTTAAACAAACATTTTCGTAACATTTTAGTAAAAAAAATATTAGTTTAGTTTACAAAGCTTTATTATACGTTGGGAAATTTAGTGTCAATACGATTAACAATTAATAGCAATAAAAATCCTAACAGCATGAAACGGAAGAGATTCCTGAGGCAAAAACTAATTGTAATGAACTAATATACATATACTAAATGATTACTAATTTATTAAGGTCATCATCATTAATAAAATAATCCTTACACCTCATTATGTACATACTCGGCCAAGTAATTCGCCTTCCCCACTTGAGTTGTTGAATCGCTAATCAGCATACAATCAATATTTATTATTATTATTCTTTATTGCAGACCAAAAGTTAAGGTTACATAGGTCCATATAGTGGT
>JAHZNA010001032.1:0-16411 GCA_027743935.1 Sinodicranocentrus sp. ZH6 | reverse complement strand
CTTTTTTCTCATATTGAAGTACCCCCGAGTACAAATTTTCAGCCAAATATCTTTTAGGTCCCCCTTCATCCGGATAGGTCCAAAAGCTCTGAATGTTTCCCACAGTTTTTAAGATTAGCCAGTTTTATTAACCTAACCTAACCGTAACTACCGTAATAACTCATCAATGCAATCAATTTATCAATAAACCGGTGTCAACATACATACTTGCAATTAGTAAAGCAAACGCACCTTGGATTCAACATTTTCGTGCTAATTTGTTTGCTTGTTGTTCAAATACAAACTTATTGGCCTTGAGTGGAGCATTTTTTTTCTCGGTACGTGCGGAAGCATTTTATTGCAAAGTTAATTTAACTTAATTGCTTAAGAATAACTGTGAAGAATGTTTTTATACGTTGACATGTCAAAAATTAATGTAGCAAGTATGTGTATGCATGACTCTCAAATGCTAAAACTTTAATTTCTTTAAATGAGTGAATTAAATAAAAGAGTTGAAACAGAATTTTAACGCTTTTCGACAATGATAAAACTGTCAATATTGCTTTCTGCACGTGCTTCGAATAAAAATCAAGCATGTGTTGAATTCGTGTTAAACGTTATCAATCAAGTATCGTATCGTATCATCGTGTTTTGCAATGTTAAAGTAGAAGTCGGCATTATAGAAATAAGCTATAAATCGGTTTTATGACATGGTGCATCGTTAAACACTTTTTCTATTCCTCACTCACACATATAATCTTTATTCCATCGCTGAATCCAATGCCATGCCGCTATTTCATGCTTGCTAATATCTATAATGAGCAATTAATCTCATTTGGAGATTTGTTACAACTGTTTTCAAATTAAAAATTTCTAATTTGTAAAGTATTACAATACATACATATTAAAATCGGCATTTTACCCGTAGGGCTAGAGAATGCTATGAAAATAATTACACTTGCTTTAGAAATTATTTACACTGATAATTGTGGTCGTATGTGTAACACTGAGTGAGTACACATGAATTTTAGCTAGTTCTTGAAATTTCTGATTTCATACTAGATAATTGCATTATTACATGGAGATTCACCATTCTTACTGCTCTTCTATAATTTTAATGTAATTGATCTAAATGATAATGACTTTTACTATAATAGGCCGCTTACAATCAAAGCGCAATCGCTGAACAAATTAATGCTCCAATGATTCCCTCGACTTATAAACAGGAAGGTACTTGATACACGAGAAGTAAGCAATTATTTAAATTGTTCTCTGCAAAATGTCTACAAAAAAGTATTTATATGTTATCCGTGGCAAATCAATTTACGCTTGCTGGAGCTATCAATACTTTCAAAATATGTGTTTCACTTCTTTTTCAAGAAACTTAGGGATTATTTAGGTGAATGATAAAAGCATCCATATGCACGTATGTGTACGAATTTTCAGACGATACGAGAGAGTCTATATTCATCCTGCCAAGTAGAAAGTACATGATAACAATATTTTGGATGTACGTCGAGAACATAATTAATTAGTCTTCACCTTCACCTACCTTTCGTCTACTAAATAGTGAAGGATATGCTTTTACAATAAATGACAATGAAAGGCCGAAGAAGAAGCAAATGTATACTGAAGCAGCGTAACGCTCCACGTAATAGCTTGTAAGCTTTACGTTCACACATCCACATCAACTAGACAAGAGGCGTATATATTGTGTTTAGAAATGCGAAAAACAATGTTGAACATTATGTACCAATCTGTAAGCACAAATGTATTTCTCTTATTTTTTACTTGGAAAAGTAAGTTTAAGCTCAATTATCGAATCAAAAATGCATTACGAATCGATCAAATCAAAATAGGTTTTTCAAATAGGCAATTAATGCACATTTTAATATTTTCCATTTTATCTATGAAGGAGCATCTGCCAAGGGAAAAGGAAAGCTTGTTCACTGTCGGGCATTTATAATTGTAGCCCTCTTTGCTAAATCAAGCTAGTTATATCGTGTATGCCGCAATGTCTATTTCTAATCCGTTGGAGATTAGGACCCGGGCCGAAGAAGAATAGTAATTAACTGCGACTTCCTGTTTTATATCTCCACATGTGGACTTACACTAATAGTTTCCGCTCGAGAATTCATGAACCTTTATTTTGATCATGTAAACTTGCATCAAATGAATGATGAATGCTCAAAAGTATATCTATCCCAGCCTCTCTTGTGCTAACTAGACAGATCTGTAAAAAAAATAAGCAAAGCACGATGACAATGCAAAATACAAAAAATATGTTTAAAACCGGAAAAGCTGGATCAGAAAAAAAGGCTGTCATTTGGAACACAACGTACTTTGTGTTAGCGGATAGATTCATATCAGATTCAGACACCAGTTTTATACCAGCTTGCTTGTTAGCGCTTGATGTATATCAGTCTCTTTTTTACTTACAGTCATTCGCAGCATTTTTAAATGTTGTCGTGTAAAATTAACTTCATTAGGACCTCCCAGTGTACCTCAATCTGGTAGATGATAGCAATGATAAATATAATCAGGAGCAGTTTTGTACTCAAAAGACACGAGTATATAGGAAATGCAGAATAGATTTCATTAACAAAAAACGAAAAAATAATAGGTTAATTTTTAGATTTTTGGAATGATGCGGTCAACGATTCTGCGATGTATATTTAATGTGTAAAGTGTCATCGTATTCTGCTTTGGTTTAAGCAAGTTTAATATTTACTTTTAATGTGATTTTATCAAGTTTCATTCATTTGATTTACCAGTATTTTACTCCATTCATAATAGTTTCTTCAAGTTTGCAATCATGGCAGACTATCTATTTAGTCAGTCCAATTAGAACAGACTATTTAGGTTTATATTTCTTCATCTTTACCGATAAACCTTAAATGTGCTTATAGTTTTCTGTTTTTTATTAGATTGGTGTCCGTAATTTTACAGAAGATGGACGGAAAGGAATATTAGTTGAAGCCTTTGTTTTACACGACTACGTACAAGCAATTTGCACACGATTGCACACTTCCCCCATTCGCTTTTCACTAATTGTAACATTTCCTACTATGCATGCCTATGTATGTACTGCCATTATTTATTTATTACACATATTATGTGATGCATTGCTGAATTTATTACAAAAAAGAGCAATCTCGTTTCAGTACGATGTTTCGCGGTAACCCACAGTATTTCGTATTAAAAATTTAGCATGTAGATGATATAATGAAATACAAAGGGAGCAAATTTTGATTGCTGGTAAATGCAATCATTATTTGCTGATGTTCTCACTTCACTTGAGTGTGAATGAAGATTGCGGCTTCCTTCGTGGCGATGAAGATGCCGGGAATGTGATGAATCAATTTGTATAGTAATTTATTACGGTAGGAAAAGTTGAACATCTATGAGGAGATGTGTTGCCTGGGTGCCTACGCTAAACTAAATTTCATTTCACTAGTACTTTTACAATGCAGCATGATGTTCCGATCAGATAGTTTGAACTTCACAGATAAAGTAAAAAGTATAAGCTCAAACTGACAACGATGGACCAGTTGCTTTTGTACGCATCTGACTAACTTTTTTCCTTCATGAGCAATTATTTTTATGAATAACCAAGAGGTTAATGATATTACTATTTCCTATAATGAGCTGTTCTGGTTTAAACTTGCTCAAATAAACTCCCTGCTCAATGAATAGAAAAGATTTGTACCACAGACAGCGAACCAGACAATCAGTGTATAATTAAGGCGTTTACCTGCATACAAATTTCCCTCTTCCATGCGCAGTATTCATTTGTCAAAACAGGAGATAAATTCACTAAGCAGAAGCCCCAAATTCAATTGAAACTGTTCAAAAACACAAAAATGGCACCATTTAAAAAGAACCATGTACTCGGATTTCAAGTAATTAATTATAAACATTGGTGTACAAATAAAATGCGAGCCATTGAAGCAAATAAATGGGAGAAATGTAGTGTTTCTTTTGTTTTTCAGGCATGAATTATGCTTTTATAATTAATAAAATCATGACACACCATGTGAGCTTAACGACGGGATGAAAACGAAATGCAAATCATGAATTTGAACATTACTTAACGACGTCCATGAGAGACTAATATTTATTTTTACTTTCCCGTTCAAAAAAAGTAATGGCACTAATTGCACATGTTTATTAGGGCTTGAAAGCATGTGCTCTATCATTGTTTTTGTGTGTCATGTATGTTAACCGCATCGTAAATTAAGAGCTCCGTTGTAAGTAAACCTACGTATTCCAAGCGTGCAGTTTTTGGTGTGATAACAATCAAGACTAATCAGTAATTTGATAACCGTTTTAGTACCTACCTACGCCAATGCTCAAGTTCACTCTTCTATTTAAGTTTGATTTGGCGAAGGGTCGAAGAATGCATGTCTATGTAAACCGGACGAACTATTTATTGTATAAAGATTGTAAGCATTCTTTGCCAATTTTGATGAATATCTGTAGTTTGCTTTTCCCCTAAGCTGTAATTATGTCGCAAAAATTTAATCGATAATTATAGACTAGAACTAGAAGATTCAGCAAAAACTATAGTAGAGTCATGCATGTATCATAATTGTGATATATATGTGTAGTGTGCAGTAAAGGTGTGTTTAATCAGAGTAATCACTTTCACAGCTTTTGTTTCCCATTCAAGGAGTAAAATTGGTTGGGAAATTCTTTGAATTCACTTTGATTTCTATATCTACTTTCATTTCACTACTTGTATGTAGTCGGGAGATTTTCTGTAAAAATCATGTTCAGTTTTTTAATAAGGAAATTTGATGAAAATAAAAACAACATAAGCTAGCTTAAAAAATATTCATGCGTAAATGTAGCATGCACAAGTGATCTATCTCCCTTTGTAATCGGTTTCTCAAACAAAACTAAAAGCATGGGTTGATAAAATGAACAAAAAATTTCATAGACGCTTCTGCCCAAACGATTTCAAAATCATGAAGATCTATTAGACTATAATTACCGCTTGGTTAAGCTGACTTGCTATTTTGTCTTGACTGCTTACTTTCTTCGAGCAATCTTCACTTATATTTCAAGTGGGCAACCGCAACATGTCATTAACTTTTTTCGTTACAATGTGAACTATTTCATATATGTTAAAATGTTTCTAAACGTGATGAAATAAAAATTAACTCGGTTTCGTATCGAGAGTTTTTAAAAACTTACCAAATAATATGATGAATTATTTTGTGATGTCACAATTGCTGTAGTAAGTGGTGTACAGTTACACTGGCAGAAATATCTTCGAATGACCTAAGAATTGTTTTTACCTATAGTCTTCAGAAAAAGTTATTGCCCTTTACGAAAACATTTAAGCCGTTAACTTTGGCACAGTTCGTAACCTTCCGCAAGTCGACTTTCTTCTGTTACCATCACTTGCCTGCTATTAGCTACGGTACTCAATCAATTTTCACTTTCCTTAAAACCAAAAAAGTTGCTGGGAAGCCAAATAATTATCAAAACGTAATTTCACCAAACCATAACCATTGCACAAAAACAGTACAGTCATAATCTCAAAATTATTTGACGACTTTTTCTGTATAAAACTTGTCAAAGTATTTGGAAATGTTGGTAAAGATATCGATGTATTGAAACTTGTTTTTTACTTCCTATATCTATATTAAATTATAAGAATAGATCACGTTCCAACCGCAACCACTATTTGAACGAGCTCTCAACGTTTAAAAACCACGAGTCACACGCTATATGTGAATTTGTATACTGACAAGGAGGACATGAATGAGGAGGTCTGAGGGTTTTTCAAGACTGATGTCAATTCTTACTTAGAGCGGAGGGTGAGAAATAAGTAAAGGCTAAGGATTTAATTTGTTTACTATACGAAAGTAGTAGCGAAGTACAAGAACACATTTTTTATGTAAACGCTTCAATTCTAACCATAATTTCAAAATCAAGGAGGTAATCTGAAGGGCTATATTTGCAGTCTGAATGTGCTACTATACGCATTGATTGAACTTGCAAAGATAACCGAACCCAACACCACTGGTCATACCTGCACTTGATTTTTGGGTGCTCTTTGAATTATGCGATGTACGATCTCGATAGCATTGTCCATCTTATTTGGGACTTGTTATACTACATAAACTATGCATGTTCGTGCAATAAACTTGCATGCACTCATTAAAATATACACAAGTTTTAGTGCATAATTACTCAGTACAACAGGCGTACTTTAGGTCCGATAAAATCTGAAGGAATTGAAGAATCCCAGAAAATAAACTCAACTTGCAGTGACAACTGCCTTCCTACACATCCTAAAAGAACGTTTGTATAAAGATGAAATACCTTATTCATCTCGTTTACATTTTAAATGCCTAAAAATATGAAGAGAAGGAAGTTTAAGCCAGATTCAAAGATTGATAACTCTGAGCTTTATTCCTTAAATATTTAATACATATTTTTATTACATGCTATCCTTTGCTTCGTGGAAAAAAACTATAGTGGTATATGCACAGTGACAGCAATCAGACAAACACACACGGGTTGGTTAGAACAATGGAAAATGATTAAGAGACCGAGAATTTGAATTGCACCTATGGCACATATGCATTTACTCGTGTGTAGAAATTGGGTAATTTCTTTTGAAACCCAAAAGAAATTGAGTGTAATCTTCTTAGTGACATTTTTTTCCCTTTCCGTCGACATGAAGGTTTTTTGTTGTATCATGACCATCAGAATTTTATTACTGCTTTGTATTGTATCTGCTCCATCTTATGCATACTAGAGAGGAAATCGAGAAATGGTATGCAGCTGAATTCTAGATTAGCGAAGTACTTTATACTTTTCCTTGCTCTTGAAAATTGCGATTTTATGACGATTTCAGTGCAAAATTATCATTAAGCTGTTGCAATTTAAGTAATGTCGATAAAAGTCTGTCTCTTATGTCTTTGTAATGTAGGCTTCCATTAGCGTTATATGCATATACTACAGCTGAAGGATGTTTATTTTATTTGAAATAATGACCAGGCTATTAAGTGCTGATGAAGGTGAAATGTAAAAATCACAAAACTTATTGTTAGTGTGTCATATGAATAAGTTGCGACATGTCAACCTTTTTTTGTATTATAATGCCGTTGACAAACATAAAATGAAGATAGCATAGAATCATTGGGAATCTGTTCTCGCAATCGCAATTCGATTTGACCCTTGTCGATTCGTAAGCATATTATAAAAATTGTTTCAGATACAAGTTAAGTTACAAAAACTTAAGCCGTATAGTTTAGGATGTTGTTTGAATGTTTGAATTCAATTTCTCCTTGACTTGAACCGAGTCAGGAGTTAAATATTTAATGCTGAGACTGAAAACTAAGATAAAATTACCAATTTTCCTACAAAATGGTAACTGATGAGATATGATAATGGTTTTCGTCGAAAAGTAGCCCCCGACGACAAAGATAAGTAAGTACACGACGAAAGAACTTCCGTGGACTACAGTAACGCGAGTACATTTCCATTAAACACAAGCCGCTTTCACTACTTCATCCAAGCGACTATTCAGTATTCAACTCACTCATGGTTAACTGGTTGACCGATATTTAGGTAATTATACGTTAGGAAGTCTTATTATAATTATTGGATGAAAATCTGTGTTAATCGATTGTTGCAATCAATTTTACTGGTGTGAATTGGTAAAATAAGTTATGATTAGATTTCGTGTCAATGATTTATTCAAGATAAACATACAGTATATGAGGAATTTGCTTGTGTTCATCTATATACCGCTTCAAGTCATAAACAAAATTTTAAAGCATGAGTTAGTTTGTAGTTTCGGTGGTCATTAATACCGTAGAACTACAACGCTGTATAGCATATGCCGATTGAATGGTGATAACAGAGCTGACTTACATGCTCACTTACATCTTTAAAAACCACCATCCCCTTGCTCCTGTTCTTGTAAACCATCTATTCTCATTCATGAGAAAGGTAAAAGAGCTATGAGCAGCTAGCAGACAAAATCATCCCTCCAAGCCCCTTCATGCCCTTTTCGGTCAACTAAATAAAACACACTCAATGCTCGTATATAATTAGAATAGGTATATACACCAAAAATTTCATTGATTCTATCTTCAAAGAAGAAGAATAGAATTGGATCTTATCAAAGAAAGACACGGACCATGAACAGGATGAGATGAGAGAATGAGACCTGCTTTCAACAAATGTTTCCTAAAGTAAACGTCGGCTTTTTTCTCAGCAATCATTGCTTCTACAAGAGGTAAAACAGAAATTATTCGCATAGAATGAAGCGTTAATTAAACAAGCTTTAAAAAAACTGATTGGACTGGGTAAGAAATGATTGTTGATAAAATCATTTGTGTATCTTATTGTGGGTGCTATGCTCACTGACCGATTTTGCCACCTTCAAATCAAATTTTTATATTTTAATGCTGCATAGCATCTAGCATCTGAGAAATTCCTTACAAGTCGATCTTGATTAAGTGAACACAAATTGGTTGTTGGTAACCGAAAATTATTAATAGTGTGTGTGGGGATTTTTGCTTTTTTATTGAGAATCCGCGCTATGTCTTAAAGTTAAAGATGAATGCAGTGATTAGTTAATGTGTGGATTATTTTTTTCAAAATCAAAGATAATAATTGTCTTGTGGAAAAATCAAGTCTGCGCGAACTATATATTTTGCAAGTTAAAGAAAAACAACGGGGAAAATTTCAGGTAACATATAACAGGAAAATGCTTGGGGCAAGCTTCCTTTTTTTAAAAGGATTTAAAGTGGATGCAGAATGAGATTTCCCGTATCATTTTTCACGCCCAGGGCTTATATTTATTAATCTTACCTTACCATTGGTGATGAACACGAGCCACGAGAGCCATTTTTTCGATGATGATGTTTCCATGAGACTTATTATTATTGTATTTTTTAGACCTTAAATAATGATAATGAGTTGTAGAATCACTTGTATGTATATGTGATGTATGAATGATAGATTTTTCCTGCTTATATTCAGAAACAATGCATACATTTCGATAATTATTTGTTACAATCTTCAGAGTCTTGTTGTTCCATATCTTATTTATTTACTGGTAATAATATCAGTCATCCTCACCTTTTTACAATACAATACTGGTAATTGGCTGAATGCACGCTAAAATAGGCATATTTTCCAGCCTCCTTCAGCAACTGAAATAAGATAAGCCTCAAAACTGTAGCTGTTTTCTAAAGAGATGTTTATAATTCTTGTACGTCCTGTATAGTTAGCTTATTTATGACGAAAGTACGGTCACTGTTATCAAAATCGTCAGTAATCATTCATAATAATACTTTTAGAGCGCTGCATAAATCTTACGTGCTATATCAGATATCAAGCATAATAAACCATAGAAATATATTATGTGAAAATTTAAAACAGCGGTTCTAAAACTTAAAACATACATAATATATGCATAAACATACATTAGTTTTTGCGGTTTACTATCCAAGTTGTGGATTTGTGAAAACGAAAACACAACTTAAAAATATAAAGCCGTTTACGAGAAATGAAGATTTTAACATTTTGACCGTGTTACGTCTAAACAGTAACGTATTTTTAAAAGCTATACGCAGCATTCAACTTAACTTTAAATTAACTTTCGAATGATATATTACACGGTGTGCGTTGACATTTGAAAATTCGAAATCGTTAATTGGCTCAGAAGTAATGTGTTGAGATATTTGTCCTACATACTGATCGGTGAAAACAGAATTTCAAGTTGAGCCGTTTAGGTTGTGGAACGATAACTCACAGACCGACCGACGTACACACGGAATTACCCATTTATTAAGATCTTCGCTCCTTAATAAAAGCTGGAGTGGAATTGAGCTGTTACTCCCTCATACAATTGCTCCTATGGGGATCTGAAAATACGATATTTGAAATCAATCGAAACTACGCTTGTAATATTTGTGGGGAAACGCTGGCCTACCTGCACGAGGTTGGGGTACAACGATTCCCCTAACTAACCTATCAAAATGATTGGTGATTTGCTCATAATCTGATTACCTTTGTATGCCAAGGACGGCCAAATGCAACACGGTGATATAATATGGGTAAATTGCTGAAACACGAATCGACTTTGACAATTTTAGTTTGCATGTTAAGATATTTCAACGCTACACCACAAGAAGGAAAATTAATAAAAGTACTGGCAGTACAAGGGTATTGTGACACATATTTGATATTTCAGGCATCATATCACTACATATACTGCAAGAACAGATTTCCACTTATTGTCAGTCAAATGTACATTTGACAGATTTGACGTTTGCGCTTCCTATGTTTGGTTGGATGTATCTTCCTTTAATGTGCATTTTACTAAAATCAAGGGGTTCGTTCTGGGGGAAACATGTATTATTATGTGATGGGGCTACAAACAATTATATCAAACTACTCTCCCAGGACAACTTTTGACTTGGTCTTGGACTGCAATGGTTATTTAAAACAGTTTTTAAGGCTCCCTATGTGAACCTGAATCTGATGACGGTGAACATTATATTTCAGTATTAAGAAGCTAAAATTTCAAAATATTTCTTCAAAGTCTAGAAATATGCATGCATTTTAAGTAAGTTTTCATCCGCATTCGACATCAAGTGCACCAAAACTTCGTCCCCACCCCCAGTGAGCATGCCTCAAGCAATGAATGCATAGGCATACTGGATAAAAACTATAACAGGAAAACATTCCAACGGGAATATTTTCAAATCTTAACTCGCTTTTAAGATAAAAATGTTCCGATTGCATGAATAATGGTTTCATGAAGATATGAGATAACGAGATAAAAGCGAATGGGGAAAGTTGCGTTTGTTTTTAAGGAGCCTCTTTTTGTTGCTTTCTGAAATCGCATAGTTATAATTATGAAGATACACTAGTTTGAACGGCTATGTGTGAAGGTGAAGACGTTCACGTGATGCTATATGATAGATTACATGACATGAGATGTGTGACATGTGTGTTTGAGGCTTAAAACATGCCACATGTTTCACGACAGAGTCACATCACTGTCATGCATGAAAGTTTTCTTCAAGAATGTGCCCTTAATTAAAGCATTTATATTTGAAGATATGATATGATCTGGCTTTGTTCTTCGCTTAATCATGAAAAATGAAACGAACCATGAATTCTTTAAAATACATGAACAAAAATACTAAAAATTACTTACAACACTTACAAGTTACAAGACATGCACAATTCAGTCAACCACATTTTTGAAAGTCCTTTATGCTTTACCCTCTACATTCATAAGCTTCATTCATTCTTCATCTTCATAAGCATTTGTTTCAAAAATTACTAAAATTAGCTTTTGTCCCCCATTTCCTAGATGGAATGGAACAAAACAAAAAGTATGAAGCAACACCATCACGCAAAGGATTACTCTTTCACTGATATTTTTAAAATACAATATTTTTATTAAACCTATTACTTGAAGAATTTAGTTGCAAGAAAGACGAGACCGGATGTAACCTACGCCTGTCTGCTGCTCGTATGCCTGATAGAACAGCAATTAATTTGCGAACGATTGTTAGGCACTCGTAATATTCATTACAAAAATTCACATCTACAATGGTAATTAGTATAGTTTTTTTTGGATGTATATAGGTATATATATATTTGGTAGATATAGTTAAGTGACTCAGGTTAGTTGGTGGTCGGTACCCGGTAAGCTTGGTCGAGCACCCGATCACATCACTGAAATGATGCAGCTTCCCTAAAACATGTTCCTGGTTATCAGTAAGTAGAATTGATAAGTAGCTCATGAGAATTTTGCTCTCTCAAGTAAAAATTATGGGTAACTGGATGATGTGTCATTTAGGCTCTGGCTCTGAAGAGAGTTTCTTACTATGTATGATAGTGTGATTTTACTTCTTCTAACCTATTGTAACCGCACGTTGTAAAAGCATGGTGATTTGGATAGCATTGGTTTTATGTAATTAGGATTATGTTTAGTCGATAGCAGAAGATCTACTGTGACTGTATTGTATATGTGTCAGAGTTGTGAGAACAGTTTTGTAAACCTGAAATAAGTAGGCACAAGAAAAAAATAATCAATCAAATCAAATTGGAAAGCGTGTATGGTGTTTTATTGGAATCTGAAAAAGAGTGAGGGCGATCAGATAGATGTTTACTATTGTTAACAAATAATAATCAAACTCATTTAACTCCTCAAGAAAAGTGCTATTTTTATTCTTCTGCAATTGAAATTTATCAATTATACTGCGTAAAATGGCGTTTATCGTAAATACTATCATGCGACGTAATAATTTAATACTAATCTGTAAAATAAATGCCGCAAAAATGCCAAACATCACATAAAACGCCCGATGTAAAATTGAAAATATTCAACTTTCCAGCAGCCATTTCCTGTGGACAAACACAAATGGACAGATTAACATAACATCAAATAGCCCATAAATTTAACAAAACACGTGCAGTACAATATTTCAAAAGTATAGATTGGAACATATTTATACATACAATTCCCACGATGGATATAAGTAATTCATTAAATAGAGAAAAACCGGTAAACCTACAAAGTTGCATGCTTCTTTTGAAAATCCCAATCTTGCAAAGAAATGTGTGTTTATTATTTAATAAAGATACAAAAAAATTGAGAAAATCAGGATAAGCCTTCTTCAAAAATGAAGTGTAAAAGACTAGAGGCCTACCTCTGTATCACAAGTAATATTTGTATTACAATATACCTATGCGAGTAATATGGTTCTATAAATCTTTCCTTCAATTTTCCAATTGTCAAATACATGTAAGTAAAAAACTTAAGTAAGGACCTTGTAAACGTGAAATGTTATCTCACAACGCTAGTTACACCGTTTGCCAAAAAGTTCCTTACCCATCAGCCTGTTTGTCTTCCATGAACTAACAGATATCGATGTGTTTTGCTTTGGTACTTTATTTTCAGAGTAATCTGCAAAAAGGACATCACGCATTACTTTACACAATCTGATTTTGCGTTACTCCTCTTACACACATAATTTAACATATTTAACAATTAACGCTGGGAGATGACATTCATTTTGTAACACTAACTATGTTCACAATAACTACACAATAACTTACTCAACACTGAGTACCTTTTAACTTACATCTACTTCACATGAATAGAACCTATATCTTCGATTACGAAGCTACTAAGAAGCGTTTGAAACAAATGCATTTTTGAAGCACTAGTTGAAGCACTAGAATTTTGATACATTTTAGTTCGTTGAGCACAAGCAATTATATAAGATAGTTAGCATGCTAGTTTTTCTCATTTGTATGCCGATTCAAATTGTTACTAATAAACATGCAATGCTACGTGGGTTGATGGCAGTGTAATTGAAGATCACGTTTTTCAATTTTTCTCGTTTTCAGTTAAATTTGGGCTTGGAGAGCTCCCTGATTCTCGATTGCGCTTCAAAGTGTCTAAATATTCTTGTTGAGAAGCTGCCAATACCTTAGCCAAAATACCTGCATCCTCCCACTCATTCAGACCTTCATTAAGCAAACCAAAATCAGTTATTCAACACACAGCACTCACTAAGCTAAAACAGACACAAAATTTTGCTACATACCGAACATTTCAGGTGGTATCTGATTCATAAATGTTGCCGTTTCGAGGACCTCAAACGTGTGTTCTGGACTACCGGAGGAGCTTTTGGCTAAATCAATTTTTAGCGTCTTGCTTGGTGAAGTCGGTGGCGGTTGATTGTTGATAGTATTTTTACTAGTTCCAGGAATAGAAGGTGGAGGCGAGAGCCTAGCTGGAGAATTTTTAAAGGAAGGTTCCCCACGAAAGGGTGAACCAATGGGAGAACCCATATTACTTCCATGAGAGCGCGGGCGTGGTGACCGAATGTCCGAACATGAGGCTGACGTAGCCGTTGCAGATGAACTAGAGGCAACTGGCGACCGCTATTAGGATAGAAATAAATTACGAATAATTGACCACAAGAAGCCCTTAATTGAAGTCACAAAATCAAGACACATATATAATTCAGTTACCCTATTGCGTCTTTCATTATCCTTGAGCCACTGTAAATAACTCTCTCGAGCAACTTGTTCTTCTATTGCTTCGTTTGTAGCTTCCCAATCAGTTGCACGAAGTTTGTCTTCTAACATAGCCTAAAATTGAAAGAAAAAAGTTATCATAAGACGTTAGGACATAACAATAGTATATATCTAAATATTAAGAAAATGTATTATACTTATACTTGCCTGCTCTATCTGATAATCTTCACTCTGCCTAACGGCATCTTTAACAATATTCTTATCCGCTAATCCTGGTATATGACCAGGAAGACCAAGCCCTACTCCGATTGTAGCCTTAGAATACAAAACGACAAGAGAATTAAATCATTTATGCTGAACTATAAGAAATAAAGCAATAGCTGGTCAAGGCTTACCTTTGTAAGGGTCCACAAGACTATTGTAATGAACCCCTCTGTGATAAGAAAGTCGAATTGGCTCATTGTCTGATTTATGCGATCCTTGGAAACTATTTATCGGATCTATTAAAAAACAAGTAGCACTGTTCAGTTGCGTGAACCAAAGCTGAGTCGCTATTGTACTTATTATTGAGCATCATTTTATACGACTACAAATAAAAATTTATATTAGGCGCGGACAAGAAATGAACTTGATTTTACCAGTTGAGTAGCAGAAAACCTCAATAGTACGGTTGTACATCTCACTCATTGCTTGAATCTCAATATGATTGCCATGAACGAAATCTAGTCGTTTACGGCTTACATAATGATCAAAGTCTTCAGTGACGTACTGCGAAAAATAGTCCGAATTGGCTGCCTACAAATAGGAATTCAAAATAAACCACTAAACGAAACTGCAAATGACAAAATAACAGGTAGATCTGTATGAATTGATATGCATTATATTCTGCTTACTATTTGCAACAAAAATCAATGAGTTTAGTTCAAATATCCCCCGTCATGTTTAATAACATATATAAATATCAACGATGATAACATATCTTACCTCTGCCCACTCTTCCTCGCTTAACTGACTACATTTTCTAGATTCATACTCATCTTCAGAGTTGTATGCGTTGGCATCGGGACTTGCAGCTGGCTGAACAATACACGATGGAGAATTAGGTTCTTTTGGGGACATACCACCAACAGCAACCGCACTTGGAGAGGAAGGCGTAGACCTATCACGTTCAACACGGCTGTGTTTACTCCTGGTAGATCTGAAATGAAAGACCATTATTACACAGATTAATATATGCATATTTGGCATTTGTTGACTTTTTATGTGGTATCTCTTCAGTTTTTATAGAAATCAATTACCTCAAAGGCGAAACACGATGTCGCCGTTTTCCATGATTTGATCCACTTTCGATGTGTTCATATTCATCGTAATGTTGTTGATTCGAACGTTTCTCCTCCCTCGTATTAGTAATGCTATGCCCATGACCAAGGCTGTGGGAGTGAGATTGTCCATGAGTCCATAATGAGGACGAATTTGATCTTTCACCTCCGAAGAGCCGATCCGAATTGAGATTTTCAGGTTGCAACTGCGAAAAACCAAATTATAATTAATTACTTTAGCAATCAGTTCACATCTTACACAGATCTATATCACAGATCACGTTTCATGACAATTAAAACTAAAGACTACAATGTCGCATAATTTCATCTTCATCACATATATACGACTTTATCGCATCTGTGTACTTAATTTCACCTGTAGTTGCGGATGAGCTATAGGATGAGAATGTACATGTGGGAGTACAACAGCATGGTCGCCATTTTCATCATTTTTAGATCCACTTCCTTTCTTCTTCGATAAAATAGTCATATTTATATCCCACTAAAAGCTGATTTCACGATAAGCACAAACACGGAAGTTCACTTGATAAGTACTCCACGGAAGCTCTGAATATCAAATAAAATGGTAATTTAATTCACTTGTGTGTGACGAATCACAATACAAAGCACTGCAAACGAACACTCCACAAAATGAAACTGCTATCCTCGTTGCTCCATGATAAAAACAATATTTTCAGCTGATACGTTTACGATGAATCAACCAAACATTTTCTCAAATTAACTTACATGGTATCCACGGGCATTAAGTTAACTATAAAAATATAAATTCACGTCACTAAGTAAGACGAGCAAGCAAATATGGTGAAGTGAACTCCGTGTGTATCATCTGCTGGTGTGTATAATTGAGTTTCGTAGCAGAATGTGGACGTGTATATCATGATCACATCAGGTTCACAAAACCAAAATATTGTGTATTCGTATTCTGAAGTCAACGATTGTAAAATGCAACGATTGAAGGACTTTTTGGTAGATATGTGTATACAAAGTCGATGTCTTAGAAACCAAACATGCACGAGTTGCACCGTGTATCTCACTTTTGAAAACAACTG
>JAHZNA010001031.1:0-13463 GCA_027743935.1 Sinodicranocentrus sp. ZH6 | reverse complement strand
GGGACCTTTCGCAGGGCCTGAAGGACCTTTTAAATTTGGCTCATTCGCAATAGTTAGTTAGACCATCAGTTTACGTATGGATTACATGAAACATAATTCGAAAAAGAATAATTCTTAATGATCACGTACAGATACGCGAATTTTTTTATGTACAAAATGTTGTGCTGTAATTATACAATGTAATGTTCTCAAAAATTATCCACAGTTGGGTTATTGACAAAAAAAAGGTAGTGCATATAAAAGCTCTACTTGAAAGCTGTAATTGTTAAAGAATGTATTTTCTGATCATTGCATTAGTAAAAATAGTTTGGGATGTGTGTTTCTCCTCCTCATTGGAATAAAATACACAAGGCATTTTAGGGCTCACGCATTGCAACATACTTTTCCACCCTTGATTATTACCATAACGAGACATTCATTTGCACATGCGAATGTGCATGACGTAAAAAGAATTCCGCAAATGAGTTGTGTAGTTATAGATGAGTATGATATATGAATGGGTTTTGGTGCATCGCGCTTATCGCTTTGCCTCTACATAGTACAACGTAAACAGGAGTACAACCTAATTATTTTTCGGTAGTGACTTCTAAACTGCCTTCAATTCTTTGACTGCACTTGTACTTTGCACCCGTATTTTCTATTTGTGCAAACTTTATTCTAGAAAATTATATTTTGCAACATATTTAAATATTTTGCATGAGAAACTGCAATATAGAGTGATTCCGCCTCAAAAGTTTAGCAATGATTCAAAAAACTAATCTGCAGTTATCTTTAGCATTCATGTAAGATGCATGTCAAAGTTGTCTCAGTTTTAAGGGAAGTATGAGAATGAGAACTGTTGTTAGTTGGAATTGGATTCATGAAATGTTCACCGGTTGGGTTGAGCTCGGCAACCTGCAATGCAAAAATGCAATTCTCTGTTTGGTTTTTGTCGTGTGTAAAAATGCATTTTTTAAATCATTCATTAACCTTATCAAATTATCACCCATGAAATTCCCGTGGTTGTGAGTATGAGTGGATGTGTAATACAAAATAATAAAAATGGTTTCACTCTGCATTTTATTAAATGACTTCACGGAAGGAATTTGCTGCTATTATTTCTACCTAAATTCTGAACTTAAGTTATTCNGTTTCACTCTGCATTTTATTAAATGACTTCACGGAAGGAATTTGCTGCTATTATTTCTACCTAAATTCTGAACTTAATTTATTCTCACGCTCAGAAAGATCCTGTGCTGGCTGACTTTTCATCATCTCAATCGGGACTATCGACAGGGAACAATCTTTTCTAGGCTGCAAATTAACCCTTCCTTCATTCTCATTTTGGGTGTCAGGAGAGTGCTCAAACCTTACACGATAAATTGTCACTGCCCCTTCCAGGTATAAATGTGTAATTCTTTCTATCCCAGCTCTGTACTTGTAATCAGCAAAATGTTCTCCGTCAATGATTATCTGGAAGTGGGTGGGAGTGAGGGAAATAACCAGGTCGAAAAATTGTTCCGCTGCAAAAGGAAACTGTTGACCGCTCCGCTCGTCCTCTGCATCCCAGTTCCGGTTAAATTGAGAGTTTAGAACAACTTGACCTTCAGAAAGGCGCGGATTTACGTGAAGTAGGATGTCGTTGTCGTCATATCTTGGGGTGGAACCATTCATCAAATTTATTGCAAACTTACTCCCACTGCAGTGCATTCTGCCTTGAATCCGGATTGACATTCCTGGAGCTGCTTTTTCAGGGATGGGAGTGATGTAGTTCATTTTCTGTGAAAATTTCGTACTAATAATTTGGAGCTATAAATTACGGATTTTCTTCCCTCAAATGAACATATGCTTACTGGATTAATGATTTCTACAGGTTTCATTTGAGAATTAACAGCTAACATCCTTGTGATCATCCAGTTTTGGAATTATTTCAGACTGGAAATTAAACTGGCTGTAAACAGTATTCTTGTCATTTTCCTCCTTAAAATTCCAAGACAAGGACTGCTTCGCTGATGAAGCCCCAGAGTGAGTTTGGTTTCCTATGTATATTGTTTATTTATAAATTAACTAAAAACTTTTTAAAATCGTCCAAAGAACTAAAAGGATTTGTTAAATTACCATTCTGTAGAAGGAAATCTCCAGAAAAAAGAGCAGCCAAGGGGAAGTCAGGTGTGAGAATGTGAGCAGATGCGGAGAAAGCTGCTGCTAAAAGGAATATTGAAATTGAAGTCTTCATCCTGCAGGAAACTGGATAAAATTCTGTGGTGAGCTCTTTTTTCATTCACAGTTGACGTATTTGTGAAAAAGCTGTAAATGAAAATACTCCCCTGCAACTTGCCTTTTATAAAGGAAAAATAGATAAAAAAAATAAGCAAAGTAAACTTTTTGTTTCTTCCGTCATATTATAAATATATATGCTTTCAGTGCTATATAAGTAACTAGAAAGCCGGTTGTGCGCTAATCGGACTAATAGGACTAATAAATGACTGGAGCAATCCCACCGGACGCTTCATTTCAAGTAATATTTTGTAATAAAAATCTGTTAGCAGTTACAAGTTACAATAAAGTCAAGTAGCCCTCTGTTCACCCTAGCTTACGATGTTAACCTACGGTTCACCGTCACTTAGAAAGACATAAAGCAGCGTTCCCTCACCCTAGCTTACAACGGATACTTATAATCCACCGTCAGTTTCAATCGTCAGTAAAGAAAGACATCATGCAGCCTTCCCTCACCCTAGCTTACGATTATAACTGACGGTATCTGAGGACTGCAGTCCAGTTGACTGGTCGTCTTCGGTCGTCGTCATGTACGAATATATGGTACTTTTATCTTAAGTAAATTTTAATGAGAGGTCCATGACAGACAGACAAACATACAGACTTATATATATAGAATAGGATTAGAAAGACGTCAAGCAGCTTTACCTCACCCTAGCTTACGAAGGTAACTTACGGTCCATCGTCATTTTCAACCGTCAGTTAACAAAAGGTCCAGGACAGACAGACACATACACACACAGAGACGCATGCAGTAATATATAGGATGCCTTATAAAAAGATACTTAAAAGAATAAATCAATTCGAAGAAAACGAATATAAATTTCACAACATCTGACATATTTATCTTTACTTGCCATGAGTGACATATTGATGTGCTTATTTTTACTTAATTCTTTTTTTTAAATGAATGGAACGCGAGAAATGACTTGTTAATGGTTATACGTATCTGGTGTCAAAACTGAAGTGTAATCAATCATCACCACAACCATGCATGAATTGTGTTGTGTAAAGCATTAGTGTTGGTTGTTTTTATAATTTATATTCCTGCCAACATTGAACTCTGTGAGCAAAAGTCATTCCTTAACCTTCAACTTGTGAATATTTTATTCCCTGTATTTGTATTATGTCAGTTCCCGTAATGCAATGTAATTCTCTTAAGAGGCATAAGCTGCAGTGATGTCAGTCAGCAAGCACGAATTTGGTTAAGATTTAGATCGCATATCGCATCCTTAACATATTAGTTAGAAGGAGCGCATAAGTTTTGAATCAAATCGTAGATATGTAAAAATTTGTCAAATATAAACCTGTTTTACGAGAAATGATAAAAATTTTGACCGTAATAACGGCTAATCCATATTATTTTTTAAAATAAATGCGCAAATAGACTAAGCTTTCGAATGACCTACTACACATCATATATTGTCATTTTTAAATTTATTTTTGCCGTTATAATGGTTGAACTATGTACGGTTATAACTTTTTGACTAAGTTTAATAAACATCACAATAAAAACTTTTTATAAATAAAGTTCAATAAGCATCACAGAATAAACTTTTTAAATCAAGTTGAATACAAATCTCGCCCATAACTTTTATTTAACACTATCTACCACTGGCGCCAAACCCTTTAATTCCTTTCTCGGCAGATTCTCCCTCGAATAGAAAAATCTCCCTGATACTCTCGTCTCCCTGGTAGATTTCCACTTGACAGAAATCCTTTCTAAACTTGGCATTAACTCCCAAACATTGGATTCATACATTTTCTCAAAATAGTCATAAAACTGTATTTTAGTTTTACTTTTACTACAATCTTTTACCTCTTGCTCGTTCCTCTCTCTCAAGTCCTCACCCTCACCATTTACAAGAGATTCCACCAAATCGTAAAAGAAATGAGATTGATTTCCCTGATTTCCCATTGGTTTCATATTTGTTCCATTATCCCTCCTGACCACTTTCAACTCTTGTAATGAAACCATGGGCAAAATAAAGTCGATCGTGTTTGGACAAAAAACTATGTCATAGCCAACGATCGTCAGAGCCTTTAAATATGGAAGCTGTAGTTTTAACTCTTGGATAGTATCCTCATTCCGGTTAGCGGGATATTTAAAACTGATTGTGAGTTTTGTAAGTGTCTTGGCAAAGCTAGACAAAGCTTGAAAAAACGAGTCAAGATCACATGTGTTTTCTAAATACACATAAAGCTTTTCTAACGGGTATCCTGAATTTGCTAAAGATTGGATATCTGTTTCGTCTTGGATCACAAAAACAAGTTCTCGAATGTTTCTTGATTTTGTGTTCTCAAGCACTTGCAAATAACTGTGGTGTGCGTAGGGCTGCAATTTGACTTTTTCCAAAGATTCGCATTCATCCAGGATATGAAGTACCAGGGGGAATGGAACACGAAAAAATTTCACAATCTTTAGTAACCTCAATTCCGGAAATTGATTCGGCAAGTTTTCTAGGTGAACTTGAAGCTCTGTGACTTTCTCGGGAGTGAATAAACTTACGAATCTTAATCGCAATGAGTGCAAATTCGGCATTAGCCTTAGGCAAGTAACCAAACTTGAATAAAATCCAGCTGCGTCATTAAAGGGCACAATTAGCAACCTCAGATGAAAAACATGAACCCCATATTTTGGGAGAAATGTGTGCAACATGATATTCCACGGTGTTCCTCTCCTTAAGTCTGCGTCGCTGGTTGTGATGGCAACTAAGTCGAGACCATTTTTTAGAAAAGGGTTAAAGCCATTGTGAAAATTATCAGCTTTCTCCATAAACTCTTCTATATCCTGGCTACTAATAAAGCGAAAGCTTGGTTGAAATCGGTCACCTCTGTCTTCTACGTAGTCGTCAGTGGTGAAATGGTCATCGTCCAAAGTGCTTAATTGAGAATGAGGATGAATATCTCGTAAATGTTTGTCAGATGAAAGCTTCCAAATTTTAGAAACTCCGCGACAGCTATGGATGATGTTATCAGAATCCAAAAGGTTCTTTGATGTGAGAAGTGGCAAAATCTAGAGAGAAAAAAAGTTTAAGGTTTATTATTAGATTTAAATTCATAATTCATTCATAAAATACCATGAAATGCAATTTTGTGATAAATTGTCTTACTTTTTCAAAAAGAAAAGAGGTTCTTTCCTTCACCAAAATGTCTCTCCAGATGATACAAGTTCGAAAACAATTTTCCACATCTTGTGGTTCCTCCAGTTTGGAGAAGATTACACGCCACATCTACAAAAATCAAGTGCGGATTTTAATAAATAACATCAAACTTGATTTTAGACTATGCATAAAACAATTTGACCAACTGTTACCTCTTCTGGAACAATACTTAGAAGATCTGGGTCCTCCACGGAAGTATCATAAGTTAATAACTTCAAACAGTCATTAATTCTCTCATCCCTGTAACTTAGACATCCACTAGGTCCTTCTTGTGGAACAGGCTTTTCCGAACTGACGATTTTGTTCTGCTGCATTTCACTGCTACCAAAACTACAGGGTTTAGAATAGTTTAGAAAGATGGCAAATAATCTTCTTGCTGGTCAGAATTTTTAGTTGCTCTCAAATCCTCGTCCGTTAAGCTAGGGGGTGTCCTTTTCAACTTTTGAGGTTTTCATGATTGTCACACCTTTTCCAACACTAACTTTACATCAAATTGATTTAACCTGAAACACAAGTAAACAAATTTAACTTAATTCACACTTACTCCGAGAGAGAAATCAGTAATAACATTTAACAACAAAAATCATCTGTGCATTACAATTGTCGTGCATTTGAGATCAAGAACTGGAAGTGAATAAGTGAATACAGAAGTGTCTGCCCACCTTACCCTACAAAACTTTTCCATTAAGCCGACAGTATTTTAGTTTAGAAATGTGCAATCAATCCAATATGGAAAAGCATACCTGAGCATGAATTGGACTGGCTCAAGTCAATTCTGTGTAGAAATCCTGAGAGTAATTACCTTTGGCGTATAGGTACGTGTGGCGTCTTGGCGTACCACCTAAACCACTTCCGGCCACATTCAACATTCATTAAACAATCATTAACTCACCACATTCAAGACTATTGCTACACGTGAGCATTTGACTATTTAAAAAAAATCAACACAAGCTCAGAAGATAAACTGGGAGGAGATTCCAATCAATTAGCAAAAAGGAAAACTGGAAGTGGACATGATAATGGATGAACTAGGCTAGAAATTGCAACAGTCAACAGTAGTTTTGGTCGGAGTAATATGCTAAAAAAATGATTACAAGGTACAACAATTACAATCACAGGACAAACTTTTACAAATAAAGTATAACTTTAATTCTCAGCCATTATCAAACTTTTATTTATCTCAAATCACTCACACTACTTAACAAATTTATCCCGTCCTTGGCAGATTCTCCCTCGAATAAAAAAATCTCCCGGATACTCTCGTCTCCCTGATAGATCTCCACTTGACAGAAATCCTTTTCAAACTTGGCATTTTCTCCCAAACATTGGATTCATACATTTTCTCAAAATAGTCATAAAATTTGATTTCACTTGTGTCCGGGATTTTCACTTCTATTTTGCACTCCCTCATGTCCCCGTGGTTTTGAAAATAATCCATCAATACCTCCAACGAAGGAGGTTGATTTGTCCCGAAAATTTCCAGCCTGCTTTCGTCCACTAACTCCTCTTCCTCATAAGTTGTTATATATCCATCATCCCTCCTGACCACTTTCAAATCTTGCAATGAAACCATAGGCAAGATAAAGTCGATCGTGTTTGGAGACAAACTTTCAGTATAGCCGATGACAGTCAGAGACTTTAAAGATGGTAGTTGTAGCTTTAAGTCTTTCATAGATTCCTCATTTTCATTTTGGCCGACAACAGGACATTTAAAAAAGAGAGTAAGTTTTTCCAGCGTCTTGTCAAAGTTGGACAGGGCGTCAAAAATCGACTCAAGGTTATAGATTTCTTCGAGTTCGAAATACACATGAAGTTTTTCCAAGGGCCATCCTGAGTTTGCCAAAGATTGAATATCTGTTTCGTTTTGGATCGAAAAAACAAGTTCTCGCAAGTTTTTGGCTTTGAAGTTCTCAAACACATCGACATAGCTTTGACGTGGACTAGGCTGCAATTTGACTTTTTCCACAGATTTGTATCCCTTCAGGAACTGAATTATGAAGGGAGATGGAATAGCAAACAGTTTGACAAGTTTTAGTGAATTCAACTGCGGAAGGTGGAGTTGAAGTTCCGAAATGTCGTCATTAGGGAGTGCAATTCCAAATTTTAGTTGCAACGAGTGCAAATTTGGCACGAGTTTTAGGATGCTCAATAAAGTTGAATAGACTCTAGCTGAGTCTTCAAACTCTTCATAAGAAGTGAAGAGCATCCTCAGATGACGAATACGAATCCCGAATTTTGGAAGAAATGTGTCCAATATAATACTCCAGGGTGCTCCTGTCCTTTGATTTCGGTCGGTAAAGGTGCCCACTAAGAAGGGAGACCTTTTAACGAAAGGATTAAAATCTGAACAAAAAGTGTTCGCTTTCACCATAAAATTTTCTACTTCCAGGCGACTGGAAAAGCGAAAGTCAGGATTGGAAATCTCCCCTCTGTCTGCATGATAGTCGTCAGTGTTGAAATGGTTAACGTCCAAAGTGGTTAATTGAGAATGAGGATGAATATCTTGTAAATGTTTGTCAGATGAAAGCTTCCACATTTTAGAAACTCCGCGACAGCTATGGATGATGTTATCAGGATCCAAAAATTTTCTTGATGTGAGAAGTGGCAAGATCTAGGAATAAACATGTTTATTATTATATTTAAATCCAGAATCCATTCATTAAAATACCGTAGAACGCAATTTTGTGATTTTTCTCACTTTTGG
Source organism: Sinodicranocentrus sp. ZH6 (assembly GCA_027743935.1). Taxonomy (NCBI): domain Eukaryota; kingdom Metazoa; phylum Arthropoda; class Collembola; order Entomobryomorpha; family Entomobryidae; genus Sinodicranocentrus; species Sinodicranocentrus sp. ZH6. Next base: position 5,339 of record JAHZNA010001031.1, on the reverse strand, counting down.
GAACAAGAATGAAGTTCTTTCCTTTATCAGAATGTCTCTCCACATGGTGCACGTTCGAAAACATGTTTCTTTATCTTGTGGTTCCTCCAGGTAGGAAAATATTAAACGCCATATCTACACATTAATTAAAATGGAAATTATCGTTTGTTGTTTGTAAGAAACATTTAATGTGAGATTAAGTTAAGTACAACAAAAACTAAAAACTATCTAGAAACTAGGTTACCTCTTCTGGAACAACGCTTAAATGGTGCGCGTCCTCCACGGAAGGGTCGTAAGTTAACAACTTTAAGCAGTCACTACTCCGTCTACTCCTCTTATCTCCCCCAGGTCGATCACAGTTTTCCATTGTGAAGTCTTTTTCAATCCGACTTTTTCGTTCTGAAGCATTCCACGGGTGTCAGAACCAGAACAGAAGTGGAGGCTTTGTGTTACTGGATAATTTTCTTAATCGTGAGTTTAAGATGTAAGATGTTAGAGGTATTTCATGATTTATTAACCGACTCTAACCCCAGCACTAACTTAATAACAGGTCTTGGCTCAACTTGAAAAACAAGTTTAGTTTAAATAGTTTAAATAAAAAAACACTAATAACATTTCAATAACAAATGTCATATGTTGTATGTGCATGTGCAAGTGCAATTGTGCATTTTGTGACTGAAACTGGGGACACAACACAAAATTCAGTCCACTTTACCCGACAAAGGCTTCCCAACAAGCCGAGGTTTTATTCCATAAGTAAAATTGGGAATAAAAACTGTATGGAACTTTTCAGTAGTTAAGAGAACTCTTAAATAGGTTTGGGGTCTACATTATGACAATCCCCAGGGATTAATGAAGGTCTAAATTAAATAATCAATCAACAATGATTACCAGCGTATTCACAGCAAGAGTGCACATATAGAAAATTATTTTATAGTGACTCTTACACTTCATCTAATACTTTGACTACAATTCAACCTCGAGCTTATCTAAATGTTCAATTTTATCATATAAAACTACACAAACCAAATTATTTTGCATTAAAAATTTCAAAATAGAGCAATTTATGTTACAAAAGATAATAGTTAATTAAAATCTTTGGTCTCGTCTGCATTCCCGCATGGATGCTTCATAGAATTCATAATTCCCTCTGTGTTTGGGGCACACTGAGAAAATAGGCTCATGTCATGAAACATGAGATGATCCATGCATGCTTCATGTTTGTCTTGTCCAAAAGAACAATTATTTTGGTCCTTGTATAGTTTTAAATGGGGATTGCCATCAATTTTTACTTTTTTGTTGAGTTGTTAATTTGGGATTTGTGATAATGCTTTATTTTTAAAGTTCTCTAATTTTGACATGATTTTATAGTTTTAAAACCTGTGAGCATAATTTTCCTCGTGGCATTCTATCGGCGAATGAGAAAAGTATCGACAATTTTTCCTTCACGGGTGGATTTATGTGGAAATATAAAGCGGATTTGAGTTAGGCTTTGTAGTACAGTACGTGCAAGTCCTCTCGGAATAACATATGAAGCCATATAGCACCGAAGAAAAAAGGGTTAAAAAATTTCTCAAAATTTCTGGAGCACACCTTTGTCCCACACTCCCTTAGAGCATAGAGTTTCATACGATGCGGTTCATTCCAGTTTCTCTCCACACTTGGCTTGGCTGGCGTCCCTTTCTTTTTTGTCAGTTTTCCTTTTGTCCCACTCCATTCCCTACCAGTCTGACCAGAGTTTAGAGTTCCATTGCCATTCCATGAGGTTGAGAAAAATATTTGCTATAAATCCTTTTTAAAATGATTTCCAGTTGACTAGTATATATTTAATTGTTCGAGAACAAAAATGTGATATCATGTCACATGTGGTCATCGTGACATTGTTCGCGTTGACCAGTAGATTGTTTCTTTGCTCGAAAATAAAATTCATTGATTGAATTGATGATTGATGTAAAAAAGTATATAAAGAAAGTTGAAAGTATTGTCAATCGTCCTTGGAGCAAAAAATACTTAGAGGTAAGAAGATTATCATTTCAAGTTTTTAATAATTAGTCTTAAGTAGAAGACCTAATTATTTGTATTATTTGTGATACTCTTTTTCGTTGATCTCATATCAGTTGTCAGTCATTTTTATTACACATTTCAAACTATTTTTGTGGTACATATTTAAGTGTGCATTGCGCATGGTGATGGTCAATGGTGATAATATAGTTATTGTTTTAATATTTTTCATTTTTAGATCGATAATGGATTGAATGGAGAAAAATACATCACACTGACAACTGGTCACTGGTTGCTGGCAACTCTGGTGTTAGTTCTGCATCTGCTGGCTGAAGTTCAAGGATGAAGGAAAGCCTTCTGTTGTCTGTACATTCAACATTCTGTTGGGAATAACTAGCCAACAGACAGACAGTCAATAATTGCTAACTTACAACTTATTGCAATTAAGAACATCCACAACAGTTGACAGTGCACAACTACCAACATGATTTTCTAACTGAAAATTACGCTAGTCAGCTACATCTTCAGCAGTCATCAGTGGAAAACCGAGCCGAGATCCGGACGTGACGTGAAGTTTCCTGTAATGAATTTTATATGTAAGTACAAACAAAATATTATCTCGGTCATTTGTATTAATACGCTAAAGTTTTGATAATTTGGAATTGATTAGCAACTGACATTTAATGATAAATTATTGATTAAATTTAGTTTTGTGTACACGAACACTACCAACACCAACACCCACCCTACACTGTTAGCGAATGCTGAACTTTTCTTCCATCTTCATGATGAAACAGTAAAGAGTTGACACTGTTGACAGTCAGTGACAGCGTTAGATTCGAAGATCACTGCCGAAGGAAGAGAGGTGACAGGGCAGCAAAACATGCATCGATGCATGTACTGACTGCACAGACTTCGTTTGTGAAGAGGCATTGAACTGACAAAATTAAGCCAATTCAATTGGACGTGAACTAAAATTCCACTTCTCAATTAAATTTAGCATCCCCATCCACCATCTGATCTTAATACTGTCGTCACTGGTAAATTAACACATATAACTACAAATAACAAATTCGAAATCCAATCATTTTGAGCTCGGTGTTTAAAACTCAAATGAATTGATTTTAGGAACGCTGCTTCAATGATGCTGAAAGGACATCACTGATCACCAGGAGCTTCCAGAAGGCTCAAATTTAAGTATAGAGGTTTATTTACTACGTTTTAATTGTTAATCTAATTTTCTGTATATGCGAACCCAATTTCACATATATTCTTAAATTGTTACAACGTAGTAGTAGCAGGTATTTAGCTATACGCCAACGATTCATTAGGTTCAAATAGTTTGAAAGTTTCAACATGACTACTCAAGTCTACCGATCTGCTCAAACTCTAAATTTTCCGAATGAAATATGTTGCCCATGATAGATTAAAAATAAGTGCATATGGTATTTCTGATCAAGTTTCAGAAAACATTTGATTAGACTGCAGTATTTATGTAAATGGAATGACGGCAGTAAATTCTTTTTCATGAAAGTATTGCAATGACAACTGTTACTGTAATTAAGGTAGATTACAGACAGTGAGTAATTGAATATAACTATTTAACTGTACATTAAAGGAAAATGATGACAATCGCACACTCAATATAGTGATCGTTTTATTAACAAACGAATAGCAAGAATGAAAACTGGATAATTTTGAAGAAGGCACAACGCCGAACACCCCAGCGATTATTTAAAGGCTAGTAAGTAATATATTGAGCCTTTTTGATAGGCATTATTCCACTACTGTAACAAGGTATGTTACAGGCAGTGGTAAACGTACAGCATTTTAAAATATTTATAAAGGAAAATGATGAAACTGGACTTCAGGAATTTGGGGTTCACCAAAAGGCATTCTTAACCTTAATCACTTCTTCTACAGTAAATTTTAAGTTGAACTAGATTTGACATCAGTTCATTTTTATCCACAGAATATCTAAATGTTTTCTATTTGTTAGACAATGTAACGTCTCAAATTACAGAATATGTAAATCATAAATACAAGTACACAAATATATGTTTAGTCATATCAAGCAACATGGCTGACTTGCAGTAACTTGTAGACGTTTTGTTTGGACTTCTATTTCTATATTATAAATATACTTACAACTTGCAATAATGGGTGAATTTAGCGAAAATTAGGTATGAATTCCTGGTTAGGAATTCGCAACAGGTTTAGCAAGGTATTACCATGTGGGTTGGGGGGATTGGCTGGAAGAATCTCTTCACTCTCAACATCATCATTTTCGACCACTCCTTGAATGGCAGAAAAGACATTTGTACTCGATGTTGCTGAACTGATGTGTTTTGATGCTATTAAATCAACAAACATATCTGTCACTGTACCATTTCCATTATCATATTACCACTAATTACTAAATAATGCACAAACACTAACTACTCTTAAAACATTTACACAAATGTCCTCTCGCCTTTTTACTATTCCCCCTCTCACTTTTAGACATAATTTACTAGTTTTGGGTAGGATTGTGGGGATAACGAATTGTAAAAAGTAGTGTTTGCGTTAAGGACAATGACTAATGCCGATACAGACTCGTCGTATAGCTAGAGCCTATGACCTACTACTCTTGCCAAAACCCCTCAAATATTTGTTGATATATTTTAATTTAAAACTCTATGCTATGTTGAAAAATATCACGATTAAATAAAATGTTCGTAAGTTTATTACTAGATACATTATTGTTTTTTCATTTCCACTCCTCATATTGGATGCTCTAAAACCTGTCTCACTAAAATAAACATAAATATTCATTTTCTTCCACGATAAGAATATTTAAATTATAGTGTGTGTCTATTGTATCCTTTTTATAAGAATGTATGTGTTTTTTTTTATTTTGGGACGATACATTGCTGAATTTATGTTGTCTTCGTCAGATTAAGAAATAAACTATGAAAGCATATATAGCGCTTGTTGTTCTAGTTCCATTCTTCCATTGGGATTGGGCAAGTTTGTTGGGGATATTTTGTTAGGTATCCCAAACCCAGATTTATTTTAGCGTATGAGAACTTTTGAAAAATGTTCTTCAGCTCTTCTAAAATAATTTATTTCCTCCCATATAGTCCTTAAAGTTATCTGGCCATATATTTTTTACATGACTGGGCACGTGGGCCCATTGTCTTGGATCCTGTGCCAGTGTTGAATCAGACAGAATAATATGTAAGCAAGCCAACGCCGGGTGTCCAAAACAATGGCGCCAACGGCCAAGCCAAGGCAGGTCATCAGAAATAGTTTAATTTAGACTAACTAGATATGATTTCTATTCCCTGACACATTAGTATAAGTATTATTTTCTAGCT
>JAHZNA010001030.1:0-10040 GCA_027743935.1 Sinodicranocentrus sp. ZH6 | reverse complement strand
TATTTTGCACCTACTGAGTTAGTGTTTCACATTTATTATTCGATTCAAGGCAATATACATTTTTTCAATTCCAATGAGAATGACGAAGTGCTAAACAAGTATGAAAACCAAGGCCACAGTTTTGAGGGTGATTTTGAATAACCACTTCATCTTGGGTTTTGAAAATGTAATGTATGAGACCGTTTAGGGTGTGAGGCTTGGTAAGATAACCCGTACTCACCAATTTTTTGTAAGATCGGTAAGTAGTACAGTATAAGCAAACGTGACAACTACGAGAGAGAGAAAACCTACAGTAATCCACAAGATACCATTTTTTGTCATATTTGTCTGTCATTTTGCATGCGAATGAACTTGAAAAAACGACGAATGTTTTCCCTTCGCTTTCTATCATAAAAGCAGAAAGTAACAGAAATATGCGGAAGCTAAATAAAAAACATTGAAAATATGGAACAGGGACGTTATTTGATTCTCTAGAGAACGGTTTCGCCATCACTATAAATCATTCGAAATGAATGTTTGAACGCATTATATTCTTTCTTTAATATTTCATGGGATCTGGTTGTTTTCTGAGAAAACTTGGAGTGAGCCATGTTGACAAAGCTTACATAGAAAGGCGACTGAGGTATACATGATCATTCAAGAGAGGACGAAGACATCATGAAAAGTTGATTGTATCCACAAATGTGGCGTCGAATTGGAATATATGGACAAAAAAGCATTGCTGATGATTACACAGCTCACTGAGCTACCAATCCCCTTTCAAATGGGGATTGTGAGATGTTCTCACAAAATCATAGACAACTGCTAAAACTTAAGAATTCCAGATGTAGAGCAGTGAGCTGAAAGGGGATGAAACTTTTAGCAATGCTTCTTTCTACACAGACTAGCAAAAATGAAGCCTGTCAACATAAAAGCAATGTAAAAATAACAATGTAGGTTCGTATCCGTCCACCTTCTTGTCAACTTTTCAACAATCCTAGCTTTCAAAAAAGTACCACCCTACCAGCTTTGAGAAATTCCTATTCTTACATAGGTAAGTATACAAAAGAAAGTTTCATTTATTCTTCTTCTTTCTAGTTTCACTTTAAACTTTGTAATTTGCACGATAAGCGCACTCAGCAGAGTAAACATATCATTTTACAAAACTCATCGCAATTATGGCGATCCGTTCCTCAAAGTAGAGCTATAAGGGAAAATGGAATTTGTTTCGTGGAATGAAATGATGTGGTATTTGAAATATCGTTTATTTCTAATGCTACCAAAATACCCCATTTTCCAGCACATGACACTTTCAAATCCGATTTCTTTTTGCCGAAGTTCATTAGACTAAAACAACTTGTCATCCTTGAGTATTCACTTGATCCCTTACCTTTTCATAGAACAGAACAGATCTATGCATACGTGTGAACTAGTGTTTCCAAGCAAACTTTACTCATGGTTGAAAGAACTCTTCACTACATTAATAAAGTTTTTAACTCTTTCTCTGAATTATTTGAGGCAGAAGGGAATACTGAACACGTTTCTCAGCCCAATCCAAAGGAAGACAGAAACGGGAAAATGAAACGGAGAACGTGAACTTTTCTGGCTTTCTCCAGGAGAGAAAAGTATGTGGATATTTTGAACATTTTCCTTCGCATCTCATCAGCTTTCCTGATGTAGACGTTGTTATGCTAATGCCAATAGCCTACAGCCTTTTTTGGAAGCTGGAACTTGAATCATTTACTTTTTCTATATGCTTATTTTACCATTTCCGTTCTTTTTGAGAAATTTTGTTTCACACAAACCTGGACCATATCTTATGTTTATATCTATGTAAGCTTGTCATTTAAAACAATATGAAATGCCAGTATTGCCACAATTTGACGTATATTGAAATAATCCGATTTACACTAACATGTCGAATAGCTCTTTCTCTTGAAACAGCTTACAGACAGAACTTGTGGAGGAAAGCCTTATGTCAATTTGGTTAACAGGAAAGCAAACAGGAAAGTGTTAGCTACATTAGGAATTCATCGTTTTCTCTGAAAATCTTCTCATTGTTGCTTTCAAATATTGAAATCCGGTTGTACCAAAGGATTTATTAAATTGTGAAATTCCTCGTTTCAACTTGCCGTTCACTAAGCATGCATGAGCAAATTGTACTGTTGTAAACAATGTAGTAATCACGGTTATTAAGTACTAACAAGTGAAATTAACCGCAATAGAGCAAGTCCACCATCATTCGACAATCATGTCAGAAAAGCATACTATATTCTATATATATTGAATTGTTGGCTGGGCTTGACTGAAAATTTCACGCTCTAAATCTTTCTTGCTCGTCCTTGAATTCCAACGTTTTATATAAGAGTGACTTACGTCAGCGTATAATGTACTTAAACAGATGTCCTCTTACCTCGATCAGTTTGTCAGTGACAGGAATACGAGTTGCATTAAACGGGGATGTACACTGCGTGTAATTCGTCCAAGTTAAATTTGTATCCGGACTGACGAACCATGTTCCATCCTCTGTACACAATTTTGTTGCATAGTGCTAAAATAGAAAAAAACATCTGCGTGAAATCCCTGCATTGTTATGAAACTTCGGGGATTATGTAATAATTCATAATGATTTTCATTGGGTCTTTTACAGTGTTGATTACAGATATCCCTGAATCTGGCGATGGAAGTTAGTGATACGTGCAAACTACCTATATTTAATGAATTCTGCCACATTGACAATAATTAATTACGTTACTTCTGGCGAAACAATGTGCAACCTTTAGTCATCCTTTATATTGCAGCCTGGGGATATAAGAGATTCTGAAGGATAATGATTTTGGGTTTAATACTTCAATAAGTTTCAATGAATACCTGAAACGGGAAGCACAAATGGATTTTGTAGGATACCAACGATACATTACACATTGTCATTCATACTACTTATCATTACTCACTGGTAAGTCTGCTTTACAAGGAATACGACCATTGAAGCAAGGATTTTCTGTGAATCTGAGTAGGTAAGTCTCTACTCCAGGATTACCTAATGTCGGGAAGAGAAGGTCATAAACATGATCATAATCTCCCTGAGATGAAAGAGACTCTTCTCTGTGCTAATAATAACCATAAACATTGTGTAGATAGCACCCACCAAAGTGTTGTACAACCTGGCCAAAGTAGATGTGAAATGGAGGGGGACATCCTTTAAGGCCTCTATTGCTAGTAATTCGCAGACAGAAACAAATGGAATGGGAGTTTAAACAAGGGATACACAATCCACACAAAATCCTTTCATAGAACAAGAGCAGTTTCGACGGCATGCATACAACTTCAACGGAAATGGAGGTGGACGTTAAGCTCTAAAGATAGAATATATATTCCTATGTAAAATAACCCTTTAAATCATTTCATTTTTATTGCAACTTTTTAATTACGTCGTTACTTTCAAAGTAAAAAGTGCGATTTTTGAAGATCAAAGGCGGTCATAAATTAGCACAAAAGAGGTTCACTCATTTGACGAATTTTTTTAGATTCAATTCTAAAAATCCTCTACTGCGTTATTGAATTCTTTATTTCGTCGAAATTGCTAGAAAGGATAGCGTCTTAAAGGACAGTTTATCATCCATGTTTACAGATTCTGAAATAAACCCACTTGTAATTTTTCGTCGACTGCGTCTCTGAATTGCTTACCAATACCAGTAATAAAAACAATGTACTTTGAACAAACCTTGGAGTGTGTCCTGTACATAAGCGGATATATGGGATCTATACATTGATTGTAAAAACACTTTGTCATATATCCCAGAGACTTTTATTGTTTAGTACTACTTTATTGCTGAACAGATGGGGAGCAATTAGAATGGGGCATTCATTGACACTCAAACGAAGGACTCTATAAAGTTTTATTGTGGAATCTAGTCATCTCTTGCTAAGCTCTTGTCATGTGTGAATTTAATTGGCCATCTTCTCGGAAGAGCAAGGAAATTCCGCTCACGAAGCACCACCAGCCTTATACTATTTGCAATCCGAGAGTAATTGGACCATAAATTCTCACTATTAAACAAGTCTCTTCATGATTAGTAGAACCCAAAGATATTGGCCACCGAGTTTATAAACTGTTTGTAACGTAATATTATGTAGCATGTTGTCAGGTTGTCGAACAGTACTTGGTTAAAAACCATGAAACATGCCAATTCATTACATAGTATTTTATGTCATTCAATTGTGTTCTGACGAGGAAAGGTACTACTACTTAACTGACAAGACTATTATGCTCTATTTTATCTATTCTCTGCAGCAAAGAAATTCACCCAACAATACCTTTGTAAATCCGGCTTAAAACGTTAATTATTTAAATTGTATAGGCTTAAGGATAAGGTTACTTTTTAAAAATGTTGGAGACATTAGTAAGCAATTTTGAGCAGGTGCCCATTGACGGTGAAACGAAATGGTGCCTACCTATTTATATATTCTCATTTAAGTATCTTGAAAAATNAAATTGTATAGGCTTAAAGATAAGGTTACTTTTTAAAAATGTTGGAGACATTAGTAAGCAATTTTGAGCAGGTGCCCATTGACGGTGAAAGGAAATGGTGCCTACCTATTTATATATTCTCATTTAAGTATCCTGAAAAATTCATCTCGCCTGTATTTTGCTCCCCTGGTCGTTTGACGTTTTACACACAGTTTTAGTGTTGCCACGTTTAATACGACGGATGAGCATAAACATATATCTTTGTATTTGCGCAGCTGAACCGCTCTATCCAAAATTATAGATTACTAATTACGAACTTTCTGGGAGTTGAAAAAAGCTCGAGGATTAGATTTTAGATCAACTCACATAGCTCACCATGCGTTGTGGATTCCGTAAACTTCCCATGGCTGGGGTGCAATGGAAACATGAGGATCTCAAAGAAACATGTACGGTATAACTTTTTCCGTTGAAAGGAAAGGACAGTTTATTATATGACTAACTAAGAAGATCTGATCGGATCAGATGAAACAAATAACTACTGCTGCATCTGTTCTAATATTAATGGTTGGGGAAAATTTTCACCAGATAACAAGAAGCTTACTATTATTCTATATTGTTGTGCAGCCGCACTGCTATAAAAATCCTCATACAAAACCGTCATACACAATATAATCCACGTAGGGCAAAAAAGTGGAGTTTAATAATAGAATCGCAGAGAATGCAGGTACGAAAACTAAACTAGTCTCGTTTAGAAATCTGCGTGATCAGCAACGACGTTGGAACATACCGTTTGAATTTAATTATACGTATATTTATAACATAAATGTACAAAAAAACTTGTTGAAATTGGATCTTCAAATTGTTAAGAAACATTCTAATGAAAGACAGTAAATGAGACAACGTTCATCAAGTAATAAATATTTTGTGTTGTGTGGAAGAGATAATAATGATGAGACAAAATGAAAGAGATTCTTTTTGTACCCTACTTACATCATGTCCTCTAGAAAAAGTACATCATGAAAGTCTCAAAGGAGTCTACGAGTAATGATGAATTCTTGATGTACATGAAAATGATAATTTTAATGAAATTGCCAACAAGTTTCTGGCAAAGAGGATAATAAGATGACTTGAGATATGGAAATTGTTGATGAGCAACTTAATCCCACTGTATTATGAAGCCCACATAAAGTAGAATGTACTAGCCAAGATCATTACTGCCTCCGTGAAACTCTTTCTCATTCAGAGACAACGTCTTTATCTGATAAAGTTGTGTCAGACCATACCTACAAATTATGTGTTAGTACGACGCACACGCACAGGAGCAAACAGCGCTCACACACATCAATTCATTATCATAAATTCCAAGTATTTCGACTTTGTGGGAAAGGCCAAGGCTAGTGTTCAACTGTGGGTACTTATTTTATCAGACTATCCAATGTAACTCTAACTTTTAGCTTCAGCTACAGCAAACTTTTTCAGAGAGTAACTAAACAGACATACGACTTAACATGCGTATGCAACTCCACTTTTGGAGCAAGGTCCCTTGTGTTAAGCACGTACTTGATTTTATTGTCATTGGTCGGGAAATTTGGGAATCGTAAAAAAACTACGTTTCTTTTTCAGAGAGAAAGAAGCCTTGTCGATTGTGATTGTCATGTTTGGAAAAACGGGAATGCATGAGACTCGTGCCATGTGCTGATACCGTAAACAGTGGAAGTAGTTCCACTTAACTATGTTTTCCTCTTCTGGTATGATAAACCTAATGCGATCAAGTACTCTCATTGCTTAGATTACTCTACAAATGATTCAGTAGTGAAGTGTAGCAGTTCTTATACATTGGTAATCTCATTTTAACAGGCGACAAAGACGAAGGGACGAAATTGGAATTGTATAGTACACGCATGAATATTGTATATCTGCATCTACCCCATGTATCGTATATATATAAATATATATATTACATAGTAGTCCTAATACATTTTATGCATTTGTCCTCGTCTTCATTTAATGGGAAGCATAAAAAGTTGAAATCAGTTGAAACATTCCTTTCTTCTGCTGGATCTGATACTGTGGTCCCATTTCAGTTCTCAACCCCCAATCTTCTCGACATCACTGCTCCAAGCGTTTCCCGGTTCTGAAGGAAAGTAACAGCAGAACACAGTTGGAATTTACAAAATTGAGTAAAAGAAGGAAAAAAGTCCTTTCACCCTGAAACACTTGTGGCATGGCGGGTCTAAAATGAGCTATGCCGCTGAGGGCTGACCTTAATAAACTGATGCTCTCGTCTCCAAAACGGTTACATATATTGAGAAAGCCTAAAAGTCTGCAAAACAATTCTACACTCCGAGCTAAATCCGTACAATAAACATTGCTAGAGTATGTTACTGCCCAGCATGTATTTGCATTATGGCAACTTTCAGCTTGCTTGCCGGCATTTAACCAGCGGTAGTCGAATTTTTTATGCAAAATTACTCTGAGAAATTAAGTCCTCAATGTCGCCACATTTCATGTTCATTTGGTTAGTGGCCTATTTAGTTGAGCAACTAAATAGGTACTGAATAGCTTAATAAGCAGTCGTAAAGAAACTTCTTTAATTATTCTTGTCGTCAACCTAGTATTGAGAGAAGTTTTGCATTGACTTAAATTTATGGCCATAATATGTCAAGTTGGTCGTGAAGTGCTTTTCCCCACGAAAAGTTTCAAACTTGGTTAATCTGAGACAGTGAGATTGGAGATGTTTGAATGTATTGTATTCTGAAACCACCTAAAGGACTTTATTAATCTTTGACGACTATGCACAGTAGAGAATCTTATCAATTTCCTGTTAACCAGTTAAAAAATGTTGCGTGTTTCATCAAATATTCACGACTTTACCATGCAATTTCCACGTTTTCCCTATATCTTGCAAAAAAACGCTTCCGAAAAAGATTCTAAATCTCTATTTCCACTCAGTCAGTCAGAATGATGGAATGTGTGTAGCTCTTATCTTTGCCAAGTGAAAACTCCCATGTTTCCTTTCTCCGTCTTCGGTTGTCTGAGCTGTCGAATCGCTGCAAAGCTGGAATCGCATGAGACGCTAGACTCCTTAACTTACAAGTACCTAGAAATTCTGCTCCAGTTGATCATCAATCTGTTGCAGACCAACAATGAAGCCATTGCCATTACTTTGATGAAAATTCCCCGGCAAAGTTTTTCTTCCCTCCCTAAGTTGTTTTTAGCCACGAACGTGATAACAGCTCCTCTCAATGATATTCCTTGCAGTAAACTGCTTCTAGATATGATTGTTACTTAAGGTATATCATACATGCATCTACTTCGTATTTTACGAGTATATCAACTAGATCAACTTGAGCAGTAACGAGACAGAAAAAGATCAGTTTGAAGGGTTACAATGACAAGTCCTCCGAGACAACTTTCCACGTATGCAATAATGTTTTCCCTTTCTCCCTTGAGCATGTTTCTTATAAAAAAGGAGTTAAGCTAGTATTGTGTACTAAACCCAATTCATCAACATCTGTCCGTACTAAACAGTTTTCAGCATTCCTTTTACTACAACGGCAAGATCAAAGTAAGGAGAAACAAATATTAGCACATACCTTGGGTTGAAAACCAGCAATGTATTCTGGACAACGAACTGCTGCAATCTCACCAACGGGCTGCTTCTTCCAGCAGATAACTCCATCCCAAGTAGCATTGCAATATCCTGTTTCTGTTCAAGATAACGCAAATATAATAACCGTAAATGATGAAACCCTCACCTCACTCTAGTCCACTATAATTAAAGCTATGGCTAACAATTAAAGGAAGTTTTACTCAAAAGGAAACACATATCATATTACCGAAATAGATACTCTCGCCGACTCGTTGGCTCTAGTATTACTTCACTATATAAGCATATCTGCCAACGTAAATATCAATAGTGTATACTGTGGTTAGCTTACCTTCTGTTGGGTGTTGTGGATTCATAAGTTTGTCACATTCTTCCTTTTTCGCCCTGATCGTTTCAATTTGTCTCGCAATCCCTTTTTCTCGGTCATGAGGATGATTCAACTGATTTGAAGGAGTTGTAGTATATCCACTCGGCTCATAGGTCATTTTGATAAATGTCGCTGTGCGCAGTTCAAGTTTGTGCGAGAAATCAACTAACTTCCCATCAACAGCTGCTAACTTCACAAGCTGCTCGGCTACCAGAGAATATTGGCTGCCAGTGTTACCGTCGGTCAACGAGAAACTCAGATCATAAATCCGATATCCTACGAAATTGAACCGGAAACAGAGTGGATTAGAGGTTTAGAAGATAAAACAAGCAACCACAATCACTGAACACGTTTTAACAAACTTCATTTCTACCATGTTGCATTTTCCCATAAAGAGGAATCAAGGAATCGACTTCATTTATGAAATTCTTGTTTTGTGATTTTTCAATTCGCAATATTGCTTCCTCCCTTTATCCTTCCTAACAAATTAGAGTTAAGTCGAGTAACCACTATTGTTTGCAGAACTTCTTTAGCAATTTATGGAGTGCAGTGGCGATGTGTGCAGCAAGAATATAGCTCTTGATTTTTTACACAAGTTTTGAAGAACAAAGCGAAGGACAAACGTCTAGGGATATAGAGAAAGAAAACAACCTTTATTTCTGGCTCGTGGGGAAAAATAACAATCAACAACGCGGATGCATTTCGAAGCATCCTTGTTTGTATCGAAAAGGGAAGCGAGTTGGAAGAGTATATTGGTGCGATATGTGTAATTGATCCTATTACGTTACAAAGTGCAAAAGGGTGTACAGCGTGCAACGGAGTAGATAAATATGTACTATACGCCACAATGCCACCCAAACCCCCCGCATGAGAGGTGTGTAATAAAATTGTCGAAAAGCAATTATTTTATTTCCAACTCACCAATCATGGCAATAAAAAGGCAAACAACGAAATCAGATTAACTTGTGTAAAGCACTTCAGTAAGATGATATCCTAACATTGGAAAAAAAAGATGCATAGCAAATGGTGATTGGATTAATAAAGAGCGTGCTAACTTAATACACAATATTTTTTGTGGGGAGTGCATACATTCAACCTTTTTACTAATTCAGCACATGTAAAATGCATATAATACGGACATGGCCTTGGCAAAGTTTTAAGACGGCTACCGACAATTTGCGTGGACTAATAGACATAGTCAAATGTCTTTAACATTTTCCGACTTTGGTCATGTTCACAATTTACAGCTGTATTTGAAACTAGTATAAATCCAAGTTTACGACTAATCAACGACATACATTTTTTCTCGTACTATTTTATTTCTTGGGGTGTACGAATCATTAACTCATTTTAAACTTGTCTAGAAACTCACAACACAGCATGTGTTTCGTCATTAATTTCCTTGTATGTAGTATACACGAGTCGTAATAAACTTCTTATTGCTCTGCTCGTCACCAAAATAAAATTGATAGCGTTTGGGTGATGATGACATGCAAAACTTGTTTACAGCTAATGTACTCCCATCCACCAACTTATATGCATGTTTATTTTCATGGAAAAACTTGTCTTCTTCTATACACCACTACTAGTTAAAAGCATCATTAAAGCAGTTT
>JAHZNA010001029.1:0-19060 GCA_027743935.1 Sinodicranocentrus sp. ZH6 | reverse complement strand
GTTCGGTTGTTATGAAAACTCGTTCGGCATAAGGACAACGATGAACGAACACAAAAAATCTCTCATCATACGATTTTGGCCTATCTATGTAAATGAAGGTCTTTTCAATATTCCGGCTGCGTTTCATGCACTTAAAGAAAACTTTGTGATGAAAAAGTAAAATCTATAGATATATACTCAAAGAAGAATTTGTAATTTTTGGCTATGATACGAAACACTAAGGATTTGATAGGGTACGGATGATTATGATTTAGGATGTTAGAATGGATGAATATGAATGTACAAAAAACGGTTCATCTAAAAGAAACCAAACTACTGGGCGCTGATTATGAAGAAAGTGAGCTGAAGTCCGAGCACCTAAACAAAAATGAGTAAAAAAATTAAACTAATAATATTACTTATCTCCCAACATAAATTCCGTAATTACATAACATTGTAACTCATACAGCACCAATCATAGAGTAGTTAATAGTGAAGACGCCACATGGTGAAATGGATACCGAGTTTCGAGAAATTGAACCAGTAATTGAGGTTATCTCGGTGCAGGGGAGACTCAAACTGTGACGGTGGGAGTAAAGCCATTCTTGCAGTTTATTCATCTTTCCAAAAATTTAAGTAGTAGATTAGTATAATGTTTCATTATAAATTGGCATTATTTATTAAAGTATGAGTTTTCACCCGCCGGCAAATTTCCGCTGAGCAAATGAGAATAGTATAAGTCAACGAGAAAAACAGTGTGTATGACGTTCTCATAACTATTCCAGCTTTAAGAATAGCCGAATTATGGATTCCATAGTTTAAAACGACTTCCCCCACATAAAACAATGCAGTGGGACCAAGCATCGAATTGATTTCCATAGAAAGGCAACCTAAAGCTTCAAACTGAGCAATGCGTAGTTTACCTTCTTCTCTGATATGTTTTACCGAATAACCACCCGACTCCAGCCTGTCCCAAAAATACCCTTGCTTGGCAACTTTCAATTGCTTAGAAAATTCTCTGACTGGAATCAACAGGGTCATTACGTTCGAGAACATACAGAGGTCGGCGAAGAATGCCAACCACATTCTGGACAAGTATACTCCCGCATACCCAATAAAAATAAGATATCCAATAAAGTCTTCTTTGATGACATAGTCTTCCCCAACAACAAAAATAAACCCAACTTCCTTTTTGAAAACTTTGACCCACTGGGAAATAGACGTGGTTACGTCGCCAACTTGCTGATGCACGTGGGCTATCATCGAGGAAGGGGACAACAGTTTAAAAATCGAGGTAAGGAAAAAGACAGAAAAGAATGCAGCAATAAATCCACATCTCAAGATAAAACCCCTTCCTTCTAGTGAATTCAAATAAATGTCGTCATGTAGGGAATTCGCAATTCTTTCAAACTTCCTTTTCCCCCTCCACAGCATTATACTAAAGGCAAGCTTGTACACAGTCGAACACACTATATTCACCACCGTCAACACAGACAAGGGAGAGTCCGCCTTAACCAAAGCAATTCCTTGATGCAATTTTGACAAATAAATGGACATTACAACTGATATATTTAAAACACAAAATATTTTTTGAGGACGCCACTCAACCACAGCAAATGATCCTGTTTTTGCATTCCATCTTAGACGAAATGGTGACAGGAGGAGGAAATATGCAAAGTTGAAGTAAACGTAGAAAAAATTTGCAGACATTTTCTTCGTTTCTTTTCCGAGTGTCAGAAGTAAAAGATTAATGATCATGATTTTTTAAATACTTTAAAGAAAAACCATTTCTCAAAGCA
The DNA here is from genome assembly GCA_027743935.1 of Sinodicranocentrus sp. ZH6. Lineage (NCBI taxonomy): Eukaryota > Metazoa > Arthropoda > Collembola > Entomobryomorpha > Entomobryidae > Sinodicranocentrus > Sinodicranocentrus sp. ZH6. The sequence continues at coordinate 17,282 of JAHZNA010001029.1, read as the reverse complement.
ATATTCTCCTAACCCATTTGATAAATTTCTAAATAACTCCACCCTAAATAAACAAATAAGCGTAATTGTATTCCTCTCAAAACTTCGTTTCAAGATTATTGTATAATATATAATAGTTGTATTAAACGTTTGGTAATATTATATACAACAAAAATGTTATCGACTTTCGATAAGAAAATAATCTGTAGCCGACATTAAAGGCATGCGCAAAATGAAGAAAGTCAATAAAGCCCGAGTATCGGTAATAAAAATAATTAAATTATCGGATTTTTAAAAAAATCCAAAGCAAGCCAATCTTTGAATAATGAAAAGACCACCCCTATTATTGAATAGTTAATGGGGTAAACGCTAAAAAGGGAGAAACCAACATTATTCCTGTTGATGGCATTTATAATAAAATTCCGGCATTTCCGAGCCCATTATGTAAAGTATGTGATGTCAATTCATCTGAGAAGTAGCTTATCTACAATGTAACAAAAATCAGCAAACCATCCATAACATTAAATTAATTGCGGTGACTATATAGTAGAAACGTAAAGGTGATGATAATTTGCAAAAACTTTTGTGTTATCTACAATCTGCCTTTTTATAATACTTTATCCACTAGGAATTCTTTATCTAAATAAATAGATAGCATACACAAATAATGATGAACATGACATACAAAAATGTAGACAGGTTGTGCCTTGTGCCTACTACTCTCGACATCTTGTACCTGATTACAATATAATCCAAACCATAATACACAAAATGCAAACAAAAATAGGTCCGGTTAAATTGCTAAAAGTATATTTATGTATTATAAATGATTTTACTATAATCCACACTGCTACCTCAAAATACGCAATTCATTACATAATTTCGTTTTACAATTCGCAATTTGTCTTAAAAATGTATTTGTGAACAAAAATGCATGATAATTAGATTTTAAATAACTATTTTCTTTTTATGAACACAACTTTTTTATGCAGTTTTTTCTTTAGAATCAATACAATGAAAACTCGATAACTAAACTAATTACTGAAGTTCATTTTAAAATGTTAAAAAGTTCAGTTAGGTCATTTGGAAAACAATCATTTCTCCATCACAGAGACATGAGCACATTTTTTATGTTCTTTTAAATAAGCTTGGTAAAGGAACTCTTCCCCGCAGACTTTGCACCAATCCCACTTTTCTCCAGTATGTTTTCCAAAGTGAAGCTGTAGTCCAAGCATAGATGTAAAAGTCTTGTTACAAAATTCACACACAAAAGAATCACTCTTGCTATGACCCTTTTCATGCCTTAGCCAGTTACCCCGTTGAACAAATGTTTTGTTGCATATTGAACATTTGTAGGATTTTTCACCACAATGCACTCGAATATGGTTTCGATGAGATTGAGCAGTTGTAAAAGTTGCAGGGCATAATTTGCACAACTCACACTTCTCGAGCTTTGACGTTAAATGAGTTTTTAAGTGCCGCTTGAAATTATCCTCTTCCCGAAAAGACATCTGACAGTGTTTACAAGAATAAGGTCGCTCTCCTGTATGTCCCCTTAAATGACGACGAAGATGATAACCTCTGGAAAACCGCTTTTGACAAATGTCGCAGTCAAATTGCTTCCTCCTTCCTTCAGGTTCTACATAGATTTTCTCGTGTTTCCTAAGTTGGGACTGAAACTTGAATGACTTTCCACATAACTGACACGAATACCGGCTGTCCACAGTGTCCATCGTGTGGCATAAGCGGTGTTGCCGTAGACTACTTTGAGTTCGAAACATTTTCCCACAAGTTCCACACGAGAATTCTTTTTCATCCAGGTGGGTTTCCATATGGCTTTGAAGGTTGAAACGGGTGGCAAATTCACAGCTGCACAAATGACACCAGTAGGGTTTCTCCTGGAGATGGGTTAATAAATGCTGATACAATGCAAACTTCGTTAAAGACTCCTTTTCGCAAAAGACGCACTCCAAAAGTTTTACTCCAGTTTGTACGTCTTTGAACTTCTTATGAAAACCCCCCTTTCCACCAGTTTCCCGTTGTCCTGGTAAGATGTTCATCTTAATCTTAATACTACTCGATACTCCTTCAGTGTTGTTATAGTTGTGCTTAGGTGGAATGGTGGTCTGTGGAATTTAGAAAGCAAAAGAGAGTTCACGGCTGCAGCTGCAAGCAATGAAATTAACAAACCTGGATAAAGTTATTTCAGTTTTCAGCAATCCCTTACTTATAAGTTGAATTTTAAACGGGTAGATAGGAAAGGTTTGCTCTAATAACATTTAATTGCATTCGAGCTGTCTATGAAAAACGTACTTTCATCAGGACAAGTGAGAAAATTGAAACTAGAATAAATCCCTTACCTCTGCTTCTGCTCACCCTCGCCTTGTTAATACTTAATATAGTAGGTAGGTAAGTATCCACTTTCACACTAAAACGTGTTAGATGTTACCATGTTACTCTCAAAAAGCCACAAACCAAGCTGTCAGGTCAGACTCCCTGCCTTATATATTCTGTTCTTTCTTATGAGTTGGGTTGGTGTTGGTGGGAGAGCAAGAGCAAATCCAAAATAGTGGAAAATAGCAAGTCAAAAGGGATAAAGATAAAGGCAGCACATTATATTACCAATACACATCGTAGGATATCTATACATAAAAACATTCTTGTCGTGTTTTTGTCACAAATATGCCATCTTCCTAAAGCTAACGTGAGAACCATGCTTCCTTCCCTTCAAATGAATATATCCATGTACAATAATAGCACAAGTACAGCATAGAGATAGAGCCAATAAAACTGGCTGGCTGGTTAGATGGGCATGAGTTATTTACTTCTTTATATACTTATGTTTTTAGTTTAGCAATTATTTGAGGAATTTGAAAGCCTGAAGGCTACGAGTTTCATGAATTATGATATCTTCTCCACTTTTCAAAACTTTGCCTGCCAATAAAATATGATTTTGATCGATAATTGGATAAGTCATAAGAATTCATGTCACTCTTAGAAGTGTGTCATGGAAAATTCGAACTCGATGTAAAAAACGCCTCTAAAATTTTACGTAACAACTAATCTGACGAATGGAAAAATACGTCGGTCATTTGACTTTAAGAGAAATCCATGTATTCAATATATCTGTGTTTATCAATATATGCCAATATAAATTTGTGGCTACTTCATTGAACGATTTTATCGTTTTCTTTGTTCATTCTAAACAATTCCCATAGTAGCTGTTTCTCTCCCCATTTGCAGTTCCATGATACCTTCCTTCCATTCCACATTCAACCTCTGATAATTTTCAACGCTGTTTTTAACGCAAGTTGGCTTATGAAAAGTTATGAAAGGCTTATGAGTTCGAGTTGGATGGATCAGTCTTTTCTTTTGTTAATGAAAATTCATACACTTTCGTGCAGTTATTCGGACAAGGTGTCTTAAGAAAAGAAAACGCGAATTTTATAAAAAGGATCACAATAAAATTTTAGAATGCCAATATTTCTTTTAGCTTTATTTTTTTCTTGGATTATGAGATTTCAATATTTATCGTATAATAATAATTAGGGATGCTAATGTTTACTCTGTGACAAAATTTACTCTTGATACACTCGTACCCAATCAATTTCCATAGTTGGTTTCGACCAAGTGCTTGGATTTAAGGGAGGATATCCCTTAAAGAAGCTGCCCCCAACAGCAAGGTTAAAAATGAATTTAGAAGGATCCGTAAAAGGAATTGGTTCTCCTCTACAAGGCAACTTGCTCGTATCCCTGGTAAAAGTTCCATCGGTTAAAGACACCTCAAACAATTTCACGTTGTCAAGATACCATTCTATCTTTGAGGGCGTCCACAGCACCGCATACTCATGGAACCCAATACTAAGATCTTGTGCAGTTGTGGCAACTGTATCTTTTGATGTTATCTTATCCCAAGATTTTCCCCAATGAGCAGTCAATTCCAATTTTCGAGCCTCCGCTGCTTGACCTCTGTACTCGGCAATGTCAATTTCTTCATAGCGACATTCATTGTTTAAATTTAAAAGCCATATTGCCGGCCAAAGGTGATCTCCTCGCGAGAGTCGAGCTCGAATTACGTACGCTCCATAAGTCAAGCCTGGTGTTTTTTGACGAATTCTTCCTGAAGTGTAATTTTTATCTTTCATTCTCTCCTGTCGGGCGGTGATTACAAGGTTACCATTTTTGACGGCGACATTTTTACGAGTGTAACATTCAAGATTTCCAGGTCCAAAAACTTCAAGAAATAAAGTATTAATATGGTTGCAACTTTCATTTTCGCAAAAAATCGTTTTCACTGCAAACATAATTATTGTATTTTCTATTCTTTACTTACTATCACTGCATCCTTCTTGATACTCCCACTTGTTAAGATCAAGACTATTTCCGTTGAAGTTGTCTTCGAATACAATATTCCCAGTCCAGAAAGCCCCATTAGTGAAGCACAAAGAAGCCAATAAAATTCCAACCGCTGACTTCATGTTCCGAAGGAAACGTTAAAAAATTGCGTTTACACAAATGTATAGTTACTAGTAGAATACTTACTAGAATGTTGTAGATATCCTCCTCTGTCCTGAGTTGAGTACACACTACACATGGCTGTGGACTGAATGAAAGCCAAAGAAATAACCGAAGCTAATTAGACATTTTCCACACAAACCTGAAGTAAATTTATTGACATTTACAACTTGCAGTAGCCGCAACTCAGGAATAAATTATTTGGTTCAAATATCCAAAAAAAAGTACTAATAGTCTATATGATTATAAAACATAAAGTACACGTTACTTTGGAGTTGAGCACCTGAAAAACTCTTCATAGATTCCGGAGCTCTTATATTGAGTTTGATTTATGGGCATACCTAAGCTATATTGGCAAGTGTTTGACACTAACCTCACGAACATATGCATAATGCCTACCCTAATATTTTATCATCATCAAGTATATGAGCAAAAACTAGAGCTATTAATCTTATTCACAGTGAAACAGACATTTGCAGACTTATGTTTTTTATCGTCAGGGGCTTTACACACTCCATGCGTTTTTATATAGCTAATGCAATATAATTGATTTTACTTTGATTCTTAAAGGAATGCTTGCGATCACATAAAACTATAGCTGCAGAAAGATAAATATTCTAAAGGTATTGCAATAGGTGCAGAATTTTAGTTTCTCTATATCCTTTTGTTAATGTTGGCAGGGTAGGTTAAGCGAAGGAATATTATGCAGTCAGACAGAAAAGTGTTTATTACGTATTTTATGTAGTTTGCTAATTTTATTAAATTCGCGTTAATTTGTAAAATGGTATGGCAAACGTTATTAGCCAATTAGCCATAATCCTCACATTATCTAACTCCCACTATCCACTGACTGTTTGCGAGTTTCTTCGTCCATCTGTTCACAATCCAGTTTAACCTTTTCTCCATGATACATGACTTTTAGTCCAGAAGCAAACTTGTTCATTATACTGAGAGCAATGCAGCTTGACTTGTACAGGATTTTTATACATTGACTTCTGTCTCAATCAAAATTTGCTTGGTAGTCGCTTGCCACATCGAGTAAATGTAACCTTTCATGACCATGATATAAAGTATATCTGAGGGATTATATACGATCAATTTAGAATGTTCATTTTATTTCACTACCCATTCCATTTCACATATTCCCTTTCACTCACTCTGTTTCTTGCTCTCCGCGTCATTCATTCAGTTAGCCTCCTACAGAGAAGAAAATACTGCTTCATTAGCTTTCCCTAGTTTTATTAGCTTTCTCGGATCCCCAATCCTTCGAACTCATCTCAACTCATCTCTTTCCACCAAAAACAAACTTTTCTTCCAGAAAGAGATGAGGTACAGGGAAGCTACGTCAATGCTCATCCTCATTTTTCCTTCAGTCGACGTGAAAAGAGGTACTGCTCCAGTTGAAGTCATACAAGTATTACAAAGAAGGGTAGCTTGACCTAACCTACCTTATAGGTATTTTATTCTTTATTCTCCAAAAGGATAACCACCGTCACTTTGTATAAAGGAGTATCATGTTAGGATCCCTTTTGTTGGGTTTACTTTTTCTTCACAATGTATCACTATGCCCCAGTTCCGCAGTAAATAGTGAATATTCTTACATTCCCAGGGAGCTTTTCTCCTCATTTGTTAGAGACTTCGGTCAGCCAACTAGTAGAATTGGTGCTGGAGTTGTAGAAAATTTTGTTAAAAGCAAGATCTCCTCCTCCTCCTCCTTTAGTGAATATAACACCGAGCTCCAATATTATAGTCATGTAGAGGCAATGATAGCTTGGAACATTAGTATTAACGCTAACACTGAAAGTCTGGGTATGTTAAATCGAGTTTCCTACTTCTACTACCTTAAAGTTTCTTACGATTAGTGAGAATGAAAGTTTTTAAAAAAATTCTCGCTTGCAGATAAAAACGAAAAATTTAGGATTGAGAAAAATATCTGGAACAATCACTGGTGTGGGGAGCTTCTTAAATTACATGATAGCATGGAATTCGGTCACTTTCCATATCTTTGGGATGAACAGCATCTCCGACAACTTTATTTAATATGTAGAGGTCCTCGCTTCACATCTTATCAGCTCAGGTAGGCTTTGGAATTAGGGAATTACACACTTCTATGTTCAAATTTTAAGTGAAGACGCTCATGTCCATGTTTATAAATAGCCACGTACTCAGAGTTTTGAGCAATCTACAAGAAATTTACAACAAGGAAGTGTGCATTCCGTCCTTAGGGAAATGCATGAGGATGGAGCCGGACTTGAACCGTTTCATGGAAAACTGTAGAGAGGAAAGTAAACTCCGTGAAGTATGGACTACTTGGCATGATGAAATTGGAAAAGAAGTGAAACCATTATATGCCAGTTTAGTCCGAATGTTAAATCAAGGAGCAAAGCAAGCAGGTAAGTAGCCATGCAAATTTCATTAAAAATCTGAAAATCCCATCAGATCATCTTAAATCCTTTCAGGCCACAAGGATATGGGTCAATGTTGGCGAGAAGAAACGGAAATCGGGGACCTAAGGGAATTCGTCTTGAAACTCTACTCTGACATAAAATATGTGTACCAGTTACTTCACTCTTTTGTGCGTCACAAGCTGGAAAAATACTACTCAGTTCAGTTCCCAAAAGGGCTTATCCCTGCTCATCTTCTTGGTAATCAATGCTTCCCACTTTTACAATCTGCTTATTTTTTTCCTAAAAAACCTTCTCTGCATTCATTTCCCTATTTAGGAAACATGTGGGCGCAAAAGTGGGATAGCTTGATAAACATTGCGTGGTCGAATGATGATGAGCTTGTTTCCAAAAATTCATCAACATCTTCATCGTCATCGGATTCCTTAGTAAATAAAATTCTACCTGCAAATGCCACCGTGAAAGATATGGTTAAAGCAGCAGAAAACTTTTTTCTTTCCATGGGTGGGTGGGAGTAATCAAAACTTTGTTCTTTTACAAATCAAAATCAAATAACTAATTATTATACCAATGGAGAAAACTAATTGGCTTTTATAGGATTACCCCGCTTACCAGAATCTTTTTGGGAGAACTCTTATTTTGAAGAGGAGGAAGGTGACAAGCCCCCTGGTATACAAGATCACCGCAAAGCAAACAGCCGGAATTGTCATGGCTCAGCGGCCAACATGTTTGGGAGTATTTGGAAGAATGGCAAATACACAGGGGATTACAGGATGATGATGTGTGCCAAAGTCAATGACGAAGATTTAATTACTATTCATCATGAAGTTGGGCATATCATGTATTTCATGGCGTATTCCCACTTGCCAACTATTTTTCAGGTTGGGTTAGATTTTATACTGGTATGCTTTATATTTTTATTTATTAACAAAATAACTGTTTGATCTCTTATGAGGTAGGAAGGGGCTAACTCTGCATTCCATGAGTCAGTCGGTGACGCCATCACTTACGACTTAGTTAAAGGTTACAAGCAAGAGCCTCGAATGAAATCTCTGTTGAAAACTGGTCTCGCCAAATTGCCCCAAATCGGCTTCGGACTCATAATGGACATGTGGAGATGGGAAGTATTCGAGAATCCGGAGAACCTCTCTACTTGGAACAGTTTGTGGTGGGAGATGCATGAAAACTTTCTCGGGATCGCGAGACCAACTCCAAGCCACCCTCTAAATGAAGGACTAGATGCTGCTGGAAAATTTCACATCATTGATAATATTCCTTATGTTCGCTACTTTCTCGCGTCATTTCTCCAACTTCAAATGTACGACGCAATGTGCAAAGAAACTTCAGGATGGAATGGGGACCTTCATGAATGTACTATTCAAGGTTCCCACAAGGCTGGAACTGCATTGTGGAGAATGATGGCCAAAGGGAGTAGTCGAAAATGGACAGATATTCTGAAGGAAATGACCGGCAGTGGCGAAATTGAGTCGACATCCTTACTTCAATATTTTGAGCCACTGAAGCTATGGCTAGAGGAACAAGTTCGCCATAACAAAATTTCCGTTGGGTGGTAAGTGGTAGGTAGGCAGCTAATTACTACAATAGTTAACTATTCAACAACTATGTGTTGATCTTTATTGCTTTTTAAAAAATATGCATGAAAATGATGCAATATATTTGTGTCCACTGCTTGCAAAAAATAAATTACTTATCATATTATATCGGCGTTATATAAAAAACAGTCACCACGATTTGTTTGTGTTTTGTTTATTTGTATTCATAAATGACATCGGAATATATTTTACTACTTCATATAGTTCCATGATATTATAAATTCATTGTTAGTCATTCATGCATGCATTTACTCAGGCATTGCAAAACATTGAGAGATCGTCGACACTATCATCACCTTTACTAATATGTGATGCATCTAGCATTGGAAAATATCTGGCGTTTTTGCATTTCTCCTCTAAATTGTCCTCTATTTCCTCTTTTACCCCTTCCGGATCATGAAGTTGAGCTCTTTGGGCTAATATACGGCGTACATCAGGCTCCTCCATTTTTAACAGGTCTGAAGCCTTTAAATCTGTTCCAGGAATGAGAGGATGTGTCTCTGGAGTATACAGCCAGGTGTCTGCTGGTGGCAGTTTACTTCCTGTCATACGCAAAATTTCTTTGTGAATTACTTCACAAAAGTCGTCCAAAGGCTACAACAATTTTTATCATTGTGAATAAATCTAATTTCCTATCAATTCAACAAGCATTACGTTTTTTGTGAAAATTCGTTAAATGGACCCACCAAATCGTTTGCGTCATAACCAAACGGATTTTCAATTTCCCATCCGATCCCCAATATTCCTAGCAAAGCAAATGCAGCGAACGCCACTGCTGGAATTGTGAACCAGTTCAAAGCCCCAATTAGCTGGTACGGCAGAGTCAACAAAAATATCCAAGTGGCATGATGCAAATGCACCGAGTACGCAAGTGGAATCGGAGTTCTTAAAATTCTTTCTAGACCACCCAGACAGTCCACGAGACTATTTACAGCTTCAAAAAAATAACCATCCTGAAATTACGAATAACATTTTGATTAAATATACTACAACTAATAGCAATAGTATGTCCTTTACCACCGGTCATGACGCAAAGAGTGATATCATCCGTAAGCTCTTTTTCTCTTAAAGTACGAATATACGCAGACATGTGATAAGTCAATTCGATCGGGATGTTGGTCGGGGTAGTGGAATCATAAGCTTTATACTCATCCCTCTTGATAAATTTCTCTTCTTCAAGTGATTCAGATATATCCTTCCCAGAAGAAAATCGCGGAAGGTGGTCAATCAATCCTCGAAGTTTCCTCTCCTCATAAGAATATTCCTTTCTGAGATAATTCTTTGTAGCATAGGCAAACGCAGCAAGTAAATTTATCGCTGACACTTTTTCCACCACTTCCTGTGAGGTCCCTTCTTTCTCTAGAACTCCGGCCCAAATGCACCTTGTAATGGTTCTAATGTTCCATGTCATTTTACTCCAAATTTGTCTTCCTTCATAGTACCGATCGTATGCTGTGTTTGTACGAAAGACAAGGAGAAGACCTGTGACAACGCCCAAAACTGGAATCAAGGTCAGTGGAAAGTCCATGTGGAGATTGGTAAAAACATTATGAACACAGAGAAGCACACTCGTGTACACAATGATCAAAAGGATTTGCCACCAAATCGTAAGAATAACAGTTCCTCTGAATCGGAGCATAAGGGGAATTTCCATAATTTCCCTTGTATTAGATCTTAACAATGAACTATCAAATTTTAAGATAGGAATAAAACTTGATTCAAACAGTTCCCAACAAAAATTATTTATCAAAACTTGGCAATGGAGTAATTGCATATGAATGAAATGCAAGTTTGGAATTAAATATAGCAAGCAAGAATGATGAAGAAGTGAGAGTTTTGTTACAAACATCAATCATAACTCATTCATTAGCAACGTTAAAAGCATTTTTAAAAGGATAATTAATAGTTTTGAAAAGCCGAATATTCTCTAGAGTTCATACAATGGATTGAAGATAGATAGACCCATAATGCTTAAATTGACGTCCATATGCAAATACGTGAAAGTAAAAAAAACATATTGCCTTCTTCAGGCATTCATGTTACAAGAATATACTTCAATGGACAATTTCTGAAACCATGTCATCTAAAAAATGCAGTGCTAATTACATGGCCAGGAAGACAAAAAAATGAGGAAAACAAAAAATCCATTAGGAGCGAGAGATAAAATTTTATATGCTATTTCGAGAAGCTAACACAATTATCAATATTTATCAATTTGAATATACACATAACATTCCTAATATTTTTGTTGTCTTCCATTCCAGGTATCGCAATATTCGCAATCGCAGGCAGAGCATGAATTAATTTAAAACTTAAAGATAGAGAGACCATATTAGCGTCTCACATTTCTTTGATGGGGCTGCATGTCATCAGAATTTACTTAAAATATGCATTTGAAAGATTGTTTAGTATAGACTATCCTTGACATTTAACTGATGACTGACACTGAACTGAGGATCGAAACTATAACTACAAATACTAAAAAGTCGACATCATCGTCAAAATCAAGACAGAACAAAGGCATTTGGGTGGTGAACGGGGGAAAATAGAGACGGAAAAGTTGATAGAATGCACGATGGGAGGTGGAAGGTCCTAAGCTTACCAAAGTGGGTCCCCACCGGTACCTTATCATATTGGGTCCCCACCATACTGTACCATACTGGGTCTACATCGGTACCTTATCATATTGGGTCCCCAGCTTACCAAAGTGGATTTCTATCAGAATCTTACTATACTGGGTCCTCACCATACCAGTGGCTTAGTTGGATTCGACCTAGGGGGCATTCTTTTTTTGGTAACTTTTGGTTTTCTGGATCCATCTTGACGAGTAGAACATTTTTGGTTTTCGAAAAAATTTCAAAAGTAGAAAATTTAAAAGTAAATTAAATTTAGATTTTTTAACAACCACCCGATTATAACCTAACCTAACCAACCAAATCAACCTATATTACCTTGGTTATTATATTGTGTTAGGTTAGGTTATAATCGGTTAGTTATTTTGGAAATTTGTAAGGTCAAGGTCATTTGTAAGAAATCAAAAATTTTCTACTCGTCGAAATCGGTCCAGAAAACCAAAAAATTTACTGCCCCCATTTACTATACAATATACATACAATCAAGGTATACTTACGGGGACCAATTATAGTAAGGTACTGGTGGAGACCCACTTTGGTATGGCGGGGACCCAATATGATATGATAAGGTACCAGTGTAGACCCAGTATGCTATGCTAGGGACCCAGTGTAGTAAGATTTCGGTGGAGACACACTTTGTGTATGGTGGGGACCCAATATGGTAAGATACTGGTGGGGACCCACTTTAGTAAGCTTGGGACCATCCACCCATAATATGGTATGAAGTAAAAAAACAAAAACGCATCAAATGTTGAGTGAGCGAAAGCTGAGTGCGTTTTGTGCTTTTATTCCAACTGTCTCAGCTGCTCAATAAATAAATACTTCTTCATCAACTGTCTAATGTCTAATTTAACAAAATTGCGTTAAAATTATAATTAAATTAAATGCTTTTGAGTAGTACTTAGGTTTTATTTTGTGAGTATTTTGTAAAAGTTTAAATGACGGTGCAAAATATAATTAGAAAAAATATAACAACAAATGACAAAAGTTTTTCTTCATCTGAAAAAAGGCTGAAGAAATAGAGTTAATGCATCTATAATTTCTCTACAGCATATAGTATGTAGGTTAATCAACTCCTGCATAATTATTGTTTGTTAGTTTAGTAATAATTGATCACAATGGTCATGTGATTAAGTTATTAAGTATTATTTTATTATGGTCACAATCAGAATGGTTTTATTACGCCACTACTAAAATGACTAATTGTTGTGTTTTAGGTTAATACGAAGTTATCTTAGCTGATGAGGATGAGACGCGCTTAAGAATGGATAAAAATGTCAAGGATATGATGACAGAGGAAAACAGAATAATTGTCGATGTTGTCGGACACTGTTTGTTCTGCTTGAGGTGGTGTCATGACAGTGAAGATTTATTAGAGGAAACGTTACCACCAGAGCTTGAATTCAGTCACCTCTGGCAGTATTTCCACGACAGATGGAAAATTAATTCTCCTCCCAATTACAGTTTTGCAATAGGAGTGTCTCAGAATGGAGCTTGTAAGTACTCAAACATTCCTCCAATGTGTGAAGCATGCAGTGACACCATTGTCAAACTTGATAGACTTCATAAAAACATGGTTGAAATTGAAATGTCTCAGAATGGAGCTTGCAAGTACTCAAACATTCCTCCAATGTGTGAAGCATGCAGTGACACCATTGTCAAACTTGATAGACTTCATAAAAACATGGTAGAAATTGAAAGGAAGTTAGAGGAACAAAAGAATCGCGTACAAAAAGTTATTCGAGGAAGTAATGAGCGATTTCAGTCGTTTGAAAATGTTGCGAATCATTCTACTGCAGACATAGCCGATATTTCGAATGCAAGAGGACTCATTAAGCTTTTAAAATCTCCTTCTGCTCCTATAACCGGTATTTTTTTAAAACATGCACATAATTGTTTTAAGTTTGAAAACATAAGCTTATTTATTTAACTCAATTACTGTTTTCAGTTGTATGCTGATCTCTCACCGCGAAGGCGAAGAACTGATTCAGAATTTGCAAACTCTATAGATCATTTCCCTAATAAATCCTCTTCCGTGCTTGATATTGCTGACGACCTTGTAAAAATTGAACTAGATGATGATTTCAAACTAAACGCTGCAACGGAAGAAGATAATGTGCTTCCAGAAATTAAAGACGAACCTGTTGATATTGTCGCTGAAAATACTCAAATTAAAACAGTAACGCCGATATCTTCATCAGCAGCTAGTTCAAGCTCGCGGAAACGAAGAAAACAAACTTATGTTACTCAAGTTAACCCGGTTTTAGGAATTTCTGGTTCTACCACTGAGTTTGAATATAATCTCAAAACGAAACCTATTCCTATGAACATCGAAAACACCTTATCACATCCAATTCCAGAACAATTCCCTGTCCTTAACAAAGCTGTAGAAGATATCGAAAGCAATACTACTTCCCCAAACCCATATATCAAGATAGAACTTCAAGGGCCTGACGAACCAGTTAATTTTGACTTTTCGTTAATGCAACCCCATATTGAAATCTTGACGCCAACAACTCTAACATCCACGAACACTAGAAAGCGTAGAAAGCAAAATCTTTGTACGATTCAAGAGGAACCAATGCCAACTATACCTTTATCTTCCGGTTTAATTACCCGAAGCCAATTCTCAGTTTCGGCATCTCTTCTATTTGGAGCAAGTTTGAGTAATGTTGGCCATATTGCAGATCCACTGGGGGAAGTGAGTGGCACTGCCAGTGGGTCCAAAGCAGTGGTAAATAAGCGAGTCAACCCAGTTAAAAGAAATCCTGTACGTCCTGCATGTACGCGTTCAGTTTCAATCCTCAATCGACGTAAGATAAAACTTGGTCCAAGGCCGAAACGTGACCGTTCTAAAAACGCCGTTAAACCTTTGCCCAAGCGAATCTGTGAAATTTGCAATGAAGAAGTAGCATGTGTTGAAATGTTCTATCACCTTTGCGGACACGTACCTCCCGAATACATCAGACTCTGTGTGAATCCCAATTGCAATTATTTGTTCATCGCCGAATCTAGTTTAGAAAGGCACCTGAAAACTATAATGTGTTCCCAAGTGGTTTCAGCTCGAGAGAGAAAGTGTGAAACCTGTGGCGCCACATTAAGTAACGGATTGTCCTTGAAGACTCATCTGCAGCGACATGAAACCATCACAAAAAACTTTACCTGTCCATTTGACACCTGCAACGAATCATTTTCGGTTAGACAAAATCTTAATCTCCACTTTGGCAAGCATACATACAAACCACCTGCTGAGAATGGACAAAGGTGCTCTCAATGCTCAAAGTATATCCTATTTCATGATTTGCAAAAACATCTGACAGAAGAACACAAGCTGATGTTAACATTTCCTTGCAAATCGTGTTCAGCTATATTTCCACTCCAATTGGAGCTTATCGAACACCAAATGGTTCATCTAGAAATTGGAGTCTCTTGCGACATTTGTAATGACGACGTTAAATATTCTCGACTGCGAAATCTCCGACAACATTACCTGGTGGAGCACGAAATTGGCGGAGAAGAAAAAGGGGTTTGCCATCATTGTGGTGGCAAATTTTCTGGTTTGCATAGTCACATCCAACGCATGCACGGTAACCTGATTGAGAAGAAAAAGACAGAATTCAAATGTGACCTGTGTCTAGAAACAATATCATTCACCTCAGAAGATTCCCTCGTTTCCCATAAAATTCGTGAGCATGGCGCAGAACCCTTTGGGTGTTCCATCTGCAAGCAGACATTTTCGTCTAGATTACTTTTCCAACGTCATGAGAAAATGCATGCTGGTATCACTGAACAAACTACTAAGTACAAATGTGATATTTGTGGTAGGAAGTTTGGCGGCAATAAGGGTTTGTTGGAACATCACATGAAAAAACAACATTCTGACGGCCCTGCCGAAAAGGAATTTGTTTGTGACATTTGTGGGAAAGGATATAGCACGAAGCAAGGCGTAAACGATCATAAGGCTGCCACCCACGACGGTGTAAGGCATGTTTGTCACGTTTGCGGAAGACAATTTACCTGCACTACCTCCCTTCGACGTCATTTGTTAATTCACACCGGAGAGAGACCTTACACTTGTGACATATGCAAACAGAAATTTAGACAAAGGGAAACGTTGAGCACTCATATAAAGTCGCACAAAACCCGAGGAGATGAGTTTAAACCTACTGGACCGATAGAACGCGGAGTACGCAAACGTCAAAATAGAAAGTAGGCAGTTTTTGATTTGTATCTAAAGCGTTCAGAAACAAGTTCATAATTATACAATTGCCTTTTAAATTAAAAACAAAAATTAAAAAAAATCATTTTTTAAGATATTTTCATTTTTACTTTTATAGTTTTTTAACCTCAGGATTGAGAAATTCATAATGCATCGAAATGATAATGTTTGACAAATAATAATAATAATACACTGGAGCAGCTAAGGCAATGCTTGATATAGAAAATAAAGTGTGATCAGTGATATTAAAGAAATGAATGCCTCTTTATGGTCAAAATGAAAGAAGAGTGAAGGATACCCCACATCCAAAAAAGCATACTGAATTTTTGTAAAAAGTAAGAAAGTACCCCCAGAAAGTAAGAAAAAAGTAATTATACTCAAAGAGATTTCTTCATTGTACTGGGGTCTACTCACTACTCTCACATCAGCAACGGGTGGGAAATGGTATGATGGATAATATGGGATCCGACATCCGACTGCACGAATCGAACGTTTAAAGTATGGTACTGGTAGTCTATGACAATATAATATCTACATCACACATACATGATACGTCCCTAGTTTAAACCGTTGGATACTTCTTTGGATAAGCCTGTTCGGGGGGCTTCCACTCTTTCCTCACAACGTACAATATTTTTGTATTGCATAATATAGTCGCAGTATTCCAGTCCACAGCTTTATAAACCAATTACAATTACACAATTAATATGGACAGGAACTTTTTTTAAAACAAAAATGCAATACTCTGCGATTTATTCTAATCTATTGATCATGTGATGATGCTGATGACGACTGTTTATCTTTATCTGAGAATGGTTAATTGTACATAAATTTCTACATGTACTCGTCCGAATCGAATGCCCATTATCAACAACATTCTTTCTTTCAAGGGGATATGCCATGCCATGCCTATCATAACATAATATACAGTATAAAATCTCCCGATTCATTTTTCTGAAAATACAATAAATACGGTCTTCCTCACTAATGACTCATATTGCAAACATACATATACACTATTCAGCAAATCAGAGGTGATAGCATAACATTTAGTCATTTCCTTCCACCTGTAGTGTGAATAAGCGAATTATCAAACGTGATATATACTCTTTCTTACTTCTCGTTACTCGTTCTAATTTACTCCTATTCAAAATGAGCAGAACTTATGAGCTATATCCAATTTACAGTGCTTAGATTTGAATTTATTTAATTATAATGCGATTAATTGACACTTTATTTCTTGCAAAGTAATCAACGTGTCAATGAGTCAGCTTTTATTTCCTGTTTTAAGTATTTATACTTCATGAATGTAGGCGTAGGCCATGAGCTCATCCTCCACCACATCTACTGCTACTCCACAGGACAAATTTTACCTGGAACTCAATAACTCGGCAGATATCTCGGAAACCGACGCAGAAACAATTTTAACGAAAGCTCAGAGTGAACTAGTCAGTAAAGCATTTAGGGTTATTTTACAAACATTTCAGTTTTATTATTTTTCAAAAAGAAAGGAATCATCCAGGAAACTTGCGACAGGTTATTGCCACCACATGCACATAGTTTGGATAGCCAAACCTGGGCACTTGAGTTCATAAGACTGCTTCAAACTCGGTGAGTGCTGTCTGTACTATTGCCAGACTATAATACATTTAATATGCAAACTTATTGATTTATTAACTACTAAATTTATTTCCAGTGTAAAAATACTCCCCGGCTTAAACCTCCTTTGTAACCTAGATGGGAAGGATTTAGTGAATTGCAGACAAAATATACATCACGTTTTTGATTCTATGTAATGTAAAAGCAGTACCACAATCAAGAGGTTCTGAACAACAACCTTACAAACGAGAACCGTTTCCCGAACATATCAACGAAAACGATTCTTTAATCAGCTCAACATCTAGGACTAGGTTGGAAG
>JAHZNA010001028.1:0-26120 GCA_027743935.1 Sinodicranocentrus sp. ZH6 | reverse complement strand
AAATGTGCACAGACACACACACACACACACACACACAGACAGACACACAGACGGCGCAGACGATTTCATAAGCTCGCTCAAACACTTTGCGAGCTGATAACTGGCATGGTAGTTCTTACTCTAAACTAATATGTAATTAATATAATTACTACATGCTTCATTCTTTCTTCTGGTAGTTAAATTTATCAATACTAGCTTGGCTATCTGTCTGTAGTAGTGGGTTGATGACTCAATGTCAAAACACGATCGTCGACAACATATTAGTCGTAAATAATTAGTCGAAAAGTTCATTATGGATTTTCCGTTTTGGAGACCGTAAAACCCTAGCACCTACCTAGCTGTACTATTTTTAGGAGAAAAACACAAGTGTGAATTGGAATGTTGAAGGCTCATTCATACATGTAGTCCTCGTGAACTTATTCCATACCAATTAATTAATTCCAGAAAAATTAAAAAGTAATTACTTAACTTTACATCCCTATTTGCCTCACGAAGAAATTACTTTCAAATATTTCAAGTTTGTATCTCGATCAGACACGAAAATTCATAGCTGTACATCATCATTGGTGCATATCCTCAGCCTCAGCATTCATTTACGTTCTCGCGGTATACTTTTTTGTCCAACGAATGCATGCAATAGATCATTGCGCTAATGTTCTTAAAATCTTCTCGAATTACAATATTTATTACTTCATTCTCGGAAGCAACATTCAGTGATGGAAGTCTGTGAAAATAAAAATTCCACTTGTTTATAAAAGTCAGTGATATTTCCTCTCCACGTTTCATTTAAGACTAACTAGTCTCTAGAAAAAGTTAAATCCTTCTCCAGAATGATACACTATCTCATTACAAAATTAGCTCTCACATGTTTGTTTCTTGAAGATATTCTGACTTCTGTTTTTCACTCTCTCACGAATGCTAAAAATAAAAACCATTACAAAATAACTTTACCCATTATCGACTGACCAAATTCCGGAAAGAAACGCAACTCCCATTAGGGCTTTAAAAGCCGTAGAAATTTCAGCCAGAAACTTAATATGATCCACAATCCAGTATCGAGCTCTTAAACATTAATCCCATCATAACAATTTTTTAACAAAGATCAAGAAATGAAAATTAACCCCATATGGACCCCTATATTACTACCGATTACGAAATGACCATAGTGCAGTTTTAATTAATAACTATTTAAATTTTCATTAACATTCTACAACATTAACACATCAAACATATCGTGAATATTTTCTCAATTTTTCAACTTTTCTCCTGACGAAGGGCTAAGTTGTGCATCGACAGTTTGAGAATTAAAACTTCTTATATGTTCTACATGAATCCTGAAAATTCAGTTGGATATGTGATCTATACTTTTTAACGAATCATCAATAATTCACAAATATTTTAAACCGGCGTCCAAGCCTGGAAAAATTTATTCAAAACCAATCAAAGCAAATTAAGCAAAGACTAACCTGTAATCCATCGTTGCAGTATGACTTGGACTAGCCTCCAACAAAAGAAGATAATGAAAAAGGGATCGAGCTTATTCTTTGGCAGAAGCCAAAGGATGGTAAGGTCAGGGGACCTTACATGATTAAGGATGCTGCTACTGGGGATGTATAAGGAGATTACTAAGTTTGTCGGAGGGTAGTGGAGATTCTTTACTCATGTGCGACAACCAAACTTGTAAATGTGATCCCAAAGTTTCAATACAGAATACAGAAAATCCTAAATAAACTCCTTGTCTTCGACTCTCTGGGGAATAATGTGGCACGACTACGTACAAGTGTGTGCCTGGAGCTGTTTGCAGTAAAACTTGCTTTTGCAAAAGTAACAACTATTTCCAAGCTGAAAACTCGTCGTCTTCGTCTTCAAAAAAGGGTATCGGGAATCATGCCCTGACAATTTCTCCAGCATTCCAAAAAGATGGCCTATCAACACTGAATACAAGAATGGAATGTGTCTTGGATGGGACATTTCACATAAAACTATTTAACAAATCATTTGGACTCGATTTGTTTCCTAGAAAAGTACTTTCTTATCATGAAGACATGATAGGCAAAGAATATAACCAGAATTCAATAACTTAGAACTTCCACATGTGGCCAGGTTATGACGGGAATAGTTCGCTCTTGAATCAAGGGTACTGATCGAGAGCTGGAGCTTAAGATAAACTCAGAAACCTCTCAATAGCCACACAGTAACATATTTTCAAAAACTAAATGCAGCACTCGACTTCACTTTTAACTAGCTTTCGAATGATATATGACACTGGATATCTTGTCATTTGAAAATTCAAAACAGTTAATTGTTGCCGTTATAACGGTTGAACGGATTTGGCTAATAATCAAATGGTGTTGAGTCTTTGACCCTACATATTTATTGTCGAAAACAGATTTCATAAAAGTAGAACGGCATCAATTTAAAATCCATTATACACAGACACGCACGGAAATTCCCATTTTAGTAAAAGCTTCGCTCGTTAATTTTCAATATTCTCGTATGTATACAACATTGTATACATATGAGCTTGTTTTTCTCTGGTTCCATTGCTTCCATTTCATGCCATCCTAATAATGTGTCTTCGGTCATACCACTGGAATGCGCAGAGTCTGGAGAATTTCCGCTGGATGAGAGGATCAGAATAAAAACTGGATTGGTACGCATTAACATATCATTATGAGGTTATGGCCATCATTGTCTGTTCGTCTGTCTGTCCGTCCGGCAACACGACTCTGATGATATGCGTAGACCGATTGTTACCAAATTTGATACATAAATACATTGGGTCAAGACCCATCCTGGAATATATTTTGGGCCAAATTGACCGTCCCCCCCAGGGTTAGGGGTAATTTTATGTTTCTTATGAGATAATATGTTCAAATGTGGCATAATGATTCCTTAGGTCAAGAGTAATCATTATGTAAATTTTCAGCTTCATTGATCAAACCGCCAGGTGATCAGGGGGAAGGAAGTTAAGAAAATATGTCATTTCATCCTGGTCACATTCGTTGACGGATTTCTCCGAAATTTTATATATTGGTATATTTGGTCAAGAGCTATCATAGGATGTATTTTAGGCCAAATCAATTTACCCCCAGGGAGTAGGGAAAGTTTCTTATCCTATGGGTATATCCTAATAAATTTTAGCCGGGTATAGTTGCCTTACGGCTAGCTTATATTAGGATATGTACATCAACTATAGTACGTTCATCTACGTATTTATAATTGCCTTACAGCACGTTTATTAGGTTATCCATTCCATATTCTGTTGACGGAGCTAAAGGAATATTGATATTTTTAAGGTTAATGAAAATTAAAATGGCCTTGAAATCGAAGAATTATATAACCTAATAACCTGTGGCAAGGGAAACTTCAGATGAGCTCAAGCCAATTAATTTTTTTAAAGAAATTGAATCCACACCTACTCTACTAAAAATAAGGAAGCGACATTGAAAACAAGGATTAAAATGCTCAGCAGTTTGCTCTCACATTACATATAGAACGTTTTTTGGGTAAGTGACAGGAAATTGAGGAATAGCTAACAAATTATATTCTCAACATTTGGGATTTCATTGCCTCTTCATGCATAAAAGCCAAGTTCAAGGTAACGGGGAAAATATTATTTGCTCAAAATAAAATTCTCATATTTCCTTTCAATGAAAGAGGATAAGCAGATGTATTTCTGCTAATTAAGAACACGAATATAAAAATAAGTTATTATTGCTGCTTGACTCTCTTCTGATTCTGATCTTCGTCAGCTCTCACTAATATATGGTGTCCATCCGGTTAAAAATTAGTCCGCTTATACGATCATTCTTCTCAAATTAATACGTCTGAAGTGGCCTTCGCCTAAGTAGACCAAATAAAATTGTCGTTATTCTCATAAATCAATTAAGATTATTTCGACTTGTCTAGCTGAATATATATGACAACGTAGTTCTTTTGTTTTATATTACCTACAAATTATAAGGCAGAACAGTTATAAACCGAACTCTACTTCATTTTTTAAAGACTTGCTTATTTCATTCCTTGTGCTTCATATTTTGATAGGTTTTGAATAAAAAAGTTTAGACCTGGACGCCGGTTAAAAATATTATTGAATTATTAATATTTAAATATTAATTTAGATTATATTGTGTTGGGTTGAGTTGGCAAGCGCATTGGAGAAAACAAAGTGTCTAACATCAACAACTCTTGGACCACTTTCACCACTTTCAAAATATCTGTCCCTTCCTTACTCAATTTTATTCCTATTCTTTAGCTCTGTTTAGGATTTTATTAAATTTTTATATTTTTATGAAAAATGATTTGGGATGTGATTAATGTTTCAGAATTTGTTAATGCTTTGTGCAGGATCACTTCTCGATCCTTTCATGTAAATTCTTTTCATTGATTGGACTCAGTTTAAATAATGAGCTTTCTTTGAAATGATTATGGTAAATGGTAAAAAAAACTCTTTAAATGAAAAAAAGTCCATTTCTTCATAAAACTGGTAACAATGCTTGTGGATTATATTAAGTTTCTGGCTGAAATTTTTACGGCTTTTAAAGCCCAACTGGGAGTTGCGTTTCTTTCTCAAATTTGGGTAAAGTTATTTTGTAATGGATATTATTTTTTAGCATTCCTGAGGGGATGAAAACCAGTAGTCAAGAATATCTTCAAGAAACAAAAAACAGAGAGAATAAATTTTGTAATAAGATAAAGTGCATATGATTATGGAAAATGGTTTTTTAACTTCTTTCAGAGACCATTATGTAATAAATGAAACCTAAAGAGGAAATAGCACTGGCTTTTATAAACAAATGGCATTTTTATTTTCGCAGACTTCCATCACTTAATGTTGCTTCCGAGAATGAAGTAATAAATATTGTAACTTGAGAAGATTTGAAGAACATTAGCGCAATGGTATATATACATTGCATTCGTTGGACAAAAAAGTATACCAAGAATGTAAATGAATGCTGAGGCTGAGGATATGCACCAATGTTCACGCACGAACCTTTTCCACGAAATAAAGGAATGGTATTTTTTGCAAGGTTGCAATTTGTTGCACGATTTAAGCAGCTAATGTGATGTTATTGATGTGAGGATGAGCTGATCTGCGAAAAACGGTAAATGCTCTCTCATAAGTACCCATTGATTTGAGGACAGGATTGACACGTAGATGCAAAAAACCTGTTGTCCGATGAACTGTCAAAATAAAGGGTGAATAGAGTGAGGGAGTCAATTTGTTTTTACATGAATGAAGCAAATCAAGATTTGTGAGTCTACTCCCATGAGTCATTCTCATCCTGTCAATTTATAAACCACGAGTGATACAATTTCTCATTGAACAAAGGTACTGCGGAAATGTACAACATGAATATGAGGATGAAAGCAAGATGAGCCTCAAAATTGTGTAAAAGGTATCAAGATTTTTGCACTTGTTTGCGTGCTTTTCAGAGTTATTATGAATGAAATTTGACATGCAATCGTGTGAAATGGTCGAGCAACACAAAAAACTACCAAGTTAATTATACAGCTGCAGGTAAACATGTAAAACAGAGATGAATAAATACGAGCAAAAGCCAAACCATCTGAGCTAGTCTGAGCTCAGCTTTTGAAGAGAAGAAAGATCAAGTGACAAGTGACCACATAAATATATATTCTTTTCTTGGGATTTTTTTGTGATAAGCTGAACATGGTTTCGCTTAAAGTTTCCGTGATCTTCCTTTTAGCCCAACTTGCAACCTTTTTAGCTCTATCTAGTGCTCAAGGTAGACAATATTCAAATTTTCATTTATTTGAGGATTTTATTTCAGGTTTTTAATCTATGAATTATTTTAGGCGACATGTGTGGAGCTGCTGCTCCAGATCCAAACAAAACTTGCATCAGCATACGTCTCCCATGGAACCCCATGCCAATGTATTTTTGCACAGATAAGAGCAAGTTCCGGTACAGAAATCAATGTCAAAATCGTTTTCAAAGTCAATGTGGCATGGACAACATGCGTCAAGATACTCTTATGATTGCCACGCCATGGGATTGCTGTCCTACTGTTTCTTACCCGGGTATGAATTTTTAAAATTAACAAAGGAACTTTGAAAATGGTCAGAGTTGACTAATCGGACAATCATCCCATTGTCTCTG
This sequence comes from Sinodicranocentrus sp. ZH6, assembly GCA_027743935.1. Taxonomy (NCBI): domain Eukaryota; kingdom Metazoa; phylum Arthropoda; class Collembola; order Entomobryomorpha; family Entomobryidae; genus Sinodicranocentrus; species Sinodicranocentrus sp. ZH6. Next base: position 19,993 of record JAHZNA010001028.1, on the reverse strand, counting down.
AAAAATTATTAACTACGTATAATTATAATTAATTACAACCCTCGCTTCACAGACTCCTGCGCAACTCAAAAATGTCCACCTGCTCCACACGGAAGAACTTGTCAAACAATAAAACCCAATGAAAACCAACCATGGGAGTGCTGCAATAGCTTACTTTTGCGAGGAAAACGTTACCCCCGAGACGTGTCATTTTAAACGCCTTGAACCTAATTGCAATATGCCACCAAAGGATAAAATGAACTGTGTAGCTTTTCGCGATCCATTTGGATGTTGTCCAAAATTCCAGTGTGATGGAGGTAAAAAAAATACCTTGATATTTGGTTATTTTGCAAAAGCATTTAACAATCAATTTTAAACTTGCTCATTATCCTTCATTCACAGAAGGACGTCCAGGTCACTGCCCTGCTCATGTTGAAGCAATGAAGTTTGAAGCAAGCGTCAACTCTTCCGCTGGTCAAGCGGAAATGCATGTTGAAGCAAAACCCGCTTATGGTATGACAGAGCGTGTCAACAATGGCGTGTACGCATACCCATCAGAGCGACCTTTTGTTGTTGCAGCTGCAGCAGACTATGGAGCTGGAGTCAGAGGTTACTCCGACTACGGAGCTGTAAATGTGAAAACAGCGTCTACCCATTATCCAATGCCAAAATATGATGATGCGAATTGCATTGGAGATTTCAACTGTCCTGGAAATATGAAATGCTGTTCTACTGACATGAACGTGTATGTCAAGGATGATCAGCTTGTTTCCAAATATAGAAACCCAACTTATGGAACTTGTCTCGAGCCTGTAATGTATTCTGCCCCTGCAAAAAAGTCAGAAAGTGAATGAGATATAAAACTTTTGAAATTAGACTTGCTTATTATTATCCCTTTTGAAGTCCACAAAAATAAATATTATCAAAAAACAGGCAGCATTTAAGGATTTCAGGAACATTAAATGATTCAGCAATAAATAACCATGTATCTTTACATTCGTACAGAAAGCTTAATTGTAATCACTTGATCCAAAAGCAACTTCATGTAAGAACTATTCGTGTTCCTGCACATGGAAAAAATATTCCTAAATGCACTCTCATTTCTTGCAGAGAATAACCATATTTTTCCTCCGCTTAACCTTCCCTTGTCTCAATATTCGCAAGATCTGTTAGACATTGCAAACAAACGTCTGATCTGATAAACACAATCTGATAAACATTTAATCCATTTAATTGGATGAAACCAGTCTTTGTGAGATTGTCTACATTCCTCTCCAGATGTTAGTATTTATTACTAACGCATTTTTATCTGTACTTTGGATTGGACTGGAAATGCATAATGTATATTTTTATGTAGGTGTTGGAAGTTAAAACAGACATATTGTAAGACTCATTTCTCTAAACACTTATATACAGAATGATTGATTGATCTTACATTCAACCTTCTTTTAAATTCATTTCTTCCACGTGCATAAGCCTTGACAAGAACACAGAACAGAACTGTTTTCCACAGAAGACTCAGCATTCATTAGTGATCATGATCAGACACTAGAGTATTTTATGGTTTTAAAGGATTGGAAAGGATAATCTTGACATCATTCATTATAATCCTTCTCAAACAAAAACTCCTGCTGCCAAAATGAAGTTCAAGGTTTTTTCCATTTTATTAGCAATCTCAGCAATGACATTGGCTTTGGCTAATCCAGATCCAAGAAATCTCACTTCTACTTCAGATTCAGGAAATCTCACTTTCCAAGAATTTCCGGGGGTTGTGCATTGGGCGAAAATTGAAGATACCACCAGCTCAAGTTTAATTCTCGCAGGGAAAGAGTTGCACGGAGGAAGATCAAATTATCGAGTATACGTTGGACGTATAATTCACAATGAGGATGAGTATCCTCCTAGTATCGTACCAGGAAAATGGGTGGCTGACTATGATGGCTGGTTTTATTACAACTATAACAACACTGCATACAGTAATCAGACAAATTTTGAGGTAAGATTTATCATATTCAAATTATTTTATTGTTTGAAGTAATATTTTCGTCATGAGTGGCTTATTTGCAGGTACTTCAATATCTCCCAGGGACGTTAAGTTGGATATATGGTTCAAATGGGGTGTTACCGGTAGACGCAATAGTTGGCGGTTATGATGGTTCCACCCAGGAAGTTTTTTATATTTGTAGAGGACTCATAACCGGAAACTTAATTGTTGGAAGGGTTACGAATAGCTCAAATTCTTGCTTAGTGCCGTGGCGTGAGTTATTTATTTATGTATAAAAATATTGAAGTATACACAGGTGTCATTTATGATACTTTTAAAGCATACGTGAACTACTTATTTTTCAGGTGGGCAACGCACTATCAAAGTTTATGAAATTCTTGCTTTAAATAGTCTTGGGAGATTTCTGGCCGAGCATGAAGGGAATAATCCAGCAAGACGCGTTAGCAATCCTACATTTATTAATGGGAGAACTGTAGAGATTGGTTGCGCCCAGAATGTGTCTGGCTTAACTGTCAACATTTATAACTCAAATGTAACTTTTAATTGAAGACTGACGTTACAAATATCCCAAGAGACATTTCAATGTGAGTGAGTGAGACCTTCAATAAATTCAAATTAACGCGTGGTAAAAATGGACCAGGATAAAATGCCATTTAAACGGAATACATTTGATAGCTTTTGTCACTCGAAGCAAATTTCGAATTATTTTAGTGGATGTCCAAGACGTTTTGTTTTGTCCAAGTTAATCTCCAGATCTGTTTGACATCTGCTTGATTATTTATAAACATGTAGTTGCTTCTCTGAATGGTTGAAAATGAAAGATCCAACATTTGAGCACGCTCTTTTTTATCTTTACATAACTTCCACAAACAAATATCAACGCTAACAAACCAGTCATCATATCTCCAGAACATGTTGGGTTGATTGGGGATTAGACACTCGGGAAAATGTTTGTGTATAAAAGTATTTAAAACGATGATTGGAGCATCATTTAACTAGTCTACTTTTTTTAAAAACTCCTCTAGTGAAAATGAAGTTCGAGATTTTTTATGATTATGAAGTTATAAGAAAAATTGCATTTTTGTTGAGGACTCAAAGACGGAAATTTAATTTTTGTTGGGAAATATACACATAGCTCAAAATCAAAATCATGAATTCGGAAGCTAGTTCTTCATTTACCGATACAAATATTACAACATAGATTTGTGCAATTCTTACATTGCTAAAGAATGACTGGAACTTTTAGTTTGGAGTTATACACATAGTTCAAAATCAAAATCATGAATTCGGAAGCTAGTTCTTCATTTACCGATACAAATATTACAACATAGATTTGTGCAATTCTTACATTGCTAAAGAATGACTGGAACTTTTAGTTTGGAGGTAGGCAAGCTAAATTTAAAGTTTGCAAGTTCCAGATCACGGTAATGTAATTGATGAGAGGATAACAAAATAAAAAAAACAAACCAAACCAAATAGTAAACTTTTTTCAGTTAAAATGTGAGTTCCTTGTATCGGTCCTTCTGCATCTACCGCCTGACATTTAAGAGAGACATCACAGTATCCCTAAGAGAATAAAAATGCAATTCTCGAAATGTAATTATAAATTCACTTCATTCTGAGATATAACTTACCTGGAAGTTGTCACATGGTGCACCTGGTCGAAGACTCAGCCCTTCACGCATACCTACCAAATTTAGTTCAGATGTTGACCTACATTTCCCTGTCATGTCAAGACAAGCCACTTCACACAATTTCCTTTCATCCACATGTTCATCCGAACTAGACAAAAAGCATTCTCGCAGTCCATACTTGAGGCAAATGGAGCCCTGGCATTCACCCCCTTGACAAACCTACGTGAAGTTGAAAAGTAATTTATAAATACACACTCAACAAACACTGGACTTTTAACTAACAATCAAATAGTCTAATGAATTTAGCTAAAAGTAACCTGTGTTCCACGGTTGCATGAAGTAAGCTCAGCTTTAGATTTAGGAGCAGGACACTTTGAACTTGTTCCGCTACAGTAGGACGTGAAAGTACATTCAGTTTCGTGTTTACAAAGTAAATTCAACCCTTTGCCGACATGTCGGCAACCAGTATCACAACAAGGTCCCTCACTAGGGCTACACATTGCTTGAAGCTTTCTTTTACATCCGGCAGCAGTAGGATTTTCCATACGTTCTTTTGTACTTACTTGTCTAGGATAACAACAACTATCTGCACACTCCTCATAGGTAAATCCACAGTCGCACTCTTCTCCCTCATCTACTATTTTATTTCCACAGAATGCACCGTTTGTAGCTTTAAAAGATTTTAAAAAAAATGTTGTGGTTAATCCCATTTAATTTCTCGATGTAGTCATACTTTTTACTTACCTATAAAGCAGTTAATTTTCTGATTGTCGTGAATGGCATCTAGAACTAATGATATATTTCTAATTGAGCAGTCAGAGAATTTCATGTTATTTGGATGATCTCCCCTTGTGGCTGCCGGAAACATGATGAAATTACCCTCCGACCCACCAGGACGACAGTTATTCGGGTAGTCATCCTATTACCAAAATCGGAGTGGCTATTTGATTGGTAAAAATAATTACTAATTGCCAGTAAAGTTTTTTTTACCGGTGAGCCGAAATTATGTCCTAGTTGATGAGCCAGCATGAGCTGCGAAACTTTGGGTGGAACAAGACTATTATAATTAACAAATGTGATGATGCCTGTGTTCAGACTTCGTCTCGTAGTCTGATTGTTTCCATTAACTGTTTCAACGAATGTTTTGTATTTCTCGCAAACTCCTCCCGACCCTCCTACGACAATGGGATATTGAATTAATTAAGATTAACGTTTATTATAATTAGTATATGTCAGAGAATTGTATAATAATCAACATACCTGATGCTGACGCCTGCCAAGCAAGACCTAAAGTCCCAGAAAAATCCCGGTAGGTAAATACATACGCTAGGCAGAAAATCTCGTGGTCCTGCATAGAATGCAAGTTCAAAAAGTTGCTGACATCAATATCTGGAGCACAAAATGGATTTCTCTCGTTTCCTCTGTAGTCTGGTTTACATGTGCGATCTGTATCGATCTGTTTATATATGCGGAAATAAGTTTAATTTGATTATCTAATTAGTTATCTTGTAGTAAATCATACCTTAATTCGTTGTACTTCAAATCGAATGTTTTTATACGTATCCTTCCCGGAAAACAATGTATTAGAGTAAATATAATTGGCTGCTTTAACATGCTGAGCAATTAGAGACAAAATTTCCTCTCTGATTTTATCCTCATCGGTTGTTCTCTCCTGAAATATTTATAAAACATCTCATCTTCAGTCTGAGTGGATTCTACAAGAAAGCATTGGCACAGTTCATTGGTCGAATGTATATTCCGTTTTGTTAACCTGATCAGCAATATGCCGCCAGAGAATAGGATCAGTCTGAATGGAAAGGGTGCAAGTCGTGTTTGAGTTGGAGGATTGCCTGGTAGCCCTTCGAACACGAGTAGGATCACCAAACAATGTGGGACCACTTTGAGTGTCGATGTCGTCAACAGCAGAATTTTGGATCTGATCCATCCACTTCCGAACTTCTTCAGTGATACCGCAACCTTTTCCTGGAATCCCATAACCATAAAGAAAAAAACAAGTAAAATATACTAAAATTGGAAAAAATATCTGGAAGGAGAAGCAACTACCTGCACCTGTTCTGTTTTGATGATAAGGGTCGTGAACATCCCTCTCCGAATAAATCACAGAATGAAGACTTGCATTTCTACTTGATAATGGGTATTTATTAGACCTCTCTATATAAAAGGTCTCCTTTGGAGTGATAATTTTCCCATCGAAAATCCCATCCCTCAAAGATCCAAACACTGAACTCTCTTGTACACCTGAAATCCACCGGAAATGAATGTCGTCACTTGTCATTCACGTAATCACACTTGATGCGTCACAACAATCTAATCTAAACTAAAGATAAGGCTAGCATAGATTGGTTAATTACCTTCAAGATAACCGGAATAAATATGGGATGTGTCGATTTCATTACTTTTATCTACTCCATCTATATCCATTTGTAAATTAGGACTAAATATTCCAGTTTCTCGTTTCAGTCGCAATTTAAAATGTCTCTTGTGAGCTTTAAAGTTGAGATGGAGTGAAGGTTCCAAAGAACCAATGGGGAGAGGACCTCCTTCATCTATCCATCGCTTAACACGGTTGTGATCCTCATGCAAATCATTTGCGTTGTAGTCTAATAGCTCATGGTGATGAATGTACTCATTTAGTTGGGATGCTGCAGGAAAAAACAAGAATTTCAAAAAATTGAACTCACTCATAATGTAGATTCTGGGAAATATATAAATCCAAAAAATGCATTATTTTTCTAAAAGGACACATCAGCTATTTAAACGTTTTCCCGATTTTCATTTTCTAGTAGTTTTGTAAAATATATCAATAACTGTCTTACTTACCACTCGTACCTACTTCTATGCATGGAACAAATATTAGTAGAAAACGAATGATCAAAATCCGTTTATGCATTTTGATTCAGTTTGGAATCACAAGTTTCCCAAAATATTCCCACTATTCAGGCACGGATTACCATAAGCAATGAAATATTTAGTCACCTGCTCCTTTTCTCAGTCTCACTCGTAATCTCTGATCAGAAATAGTCGTTGATTTAAAGTAAAAAAATACTAGCCTCTTGCACAAGGTCAAGCGAAAATGGAAAAGTGTGTATTATATTGTATTCCTTCACAAGTATTGCTGCTACTAATATGTTCTTCTGATATGATTATGATATGTGGTCTGACTGAACTGCATGATCTTATATCCTTAATGTATATACCACGTGTATTTAATCTGGATCTGCTCATTCACTCACTCACATATTTCTGACATTACAGAGATATGGAGAGAAACTCCGAAGACAAACAAAATTGCCACCATCCAATAGGTTTTACCATCACGATGAATAAAAAATAATTACGTTTACCTGGTAAACTAGGTAGTCAAACCAATTGCATCAAAGTCATGACCCACATGGAAAATTCTTAGTAAAGCAGAACCGGTTTTATTTTCATGCACTTGTACCCATGAACAAGCTCATTTGCAAAAAATGTTTACTCTACAAAAAAATGAAAGCTAGTTTCTCTCTGAATGTATAAATATCTCTAAAACCTCAACTCCCAAATCCAGTTCGAACCAAACACACATGGAAAATGGATCTCCACCTCCACTCCTTACCACCAGTCGTCCAAACACCAAACGGACTGATTGAAGGGACCTACGATGGAGTTTCCCGAAGTGGTAAAAAGTTCTACCAGTTTCGAGGAATTCAATACGCCAAAGTTGAGGAAAGATTTATGGTAATATTTTCATCTACTTTTCAAGCTTTTCTGTAAACCCAAATTCTAATCGCAAACGAATCAAACTCTTCTCAGCCATCTGTAGAACTACAGCCCTGGGAAGGAACCAAACCCGCAAAGGAATTCGGACTTGGATGCGATGAAGTTTCGGCTCACGGAGACGAGGACTGTCTCTTCCTAAACGTGTTCACACCAAGGGTAAGCATCAAAATGATCTAAATAATTTACTCAAATCCAGGCACAATTTTATTCAATCTACAAAAAACCCTCAACAACAGCTTCTAAACGACAACTCAGAAAAACTCCCAGTCGTGGCAAGAGGGGCGTGGTGGGCAACAGCGAGTGGAGCGTGGTGGGCAACAGCGAGTGGAGCGTGGTGGGCAACAGCAAGTGGTGCGTGATGGGCAACAGCATATGGAGCTTGAGCGTAAGCTACTGGAGAAGCCACAGCGTGTGCTACTGGAGCAGCATGGGCATAAGCTAATGGAGAAGCGGCATAGGCGCTCAAAAGTGGAGCTCCTGGTGCTGGAGCTGCAACAGCCACGGAGGCAAGGGCAAGGAGAGCGAGAAACTGGAAATATTCCAAAGAACACACAACATTATATGACAAATGAATCACTTCACTGGAGTCTGGAGACAAATGATTAAAAATTGTTTTTCAGTCCTTTACTCTGTTCATGATGACTTCTTCTGCACTGTTTTCACTGTAAAGAGGAAAATTCCACAAATTGTTGTTGTTGCTGATTGAACAAGTAAGCTGCGAATGATAATCTCTGGGAGGAAAGATTTTGTATTTATAGGAGTCCAAGTGGCCATGTGAAAGTACGTAGTAAGGAATTTGCTAAGGGCCAAGCCTTTCGCAGATTCACACATGCACAGCAAGTTGATAATAGCCTATATATTATTTGTTCCTTTACAGTCCCCATACAATAATATCTCAAATAAAGTCATGATCATGTTGGAATAGAAGCGACATATTATAGAATCATCATCGTAATATCAGGTAGCCCTTCATCTTCCTTGCATTCATTGAAAGAGGGCTGTGCAAGTGTGCAGGCAGGTGTAATAATATTATGTATGTACTTTTGTACAGCATTCTTCATGGTTGTGTGAGAATAAGAAATATGATGACTGCGTCGAAGCCAACGGATGCATGTGGGCACGCATTACAAAAACAAATTTATTTATGCATATCTCATTTCGGTCATTGTAGATCGCGATCATTGTTATGCACTACAATACTTTGTCCATGAACTTGAAAAAAATTTCAATAATCAAAATACTAAACTGATTGTGAGAGGTGTGTTGTATCAAGTAGCAAAATACTTGTCAGCTAGTATTGTAACAATAGTTTAACTCTACAAAGAAACAACGTCAAACATCTCATGGCATAAAAGCAAAAAGTGCACGGGCACCGTCGCCCTTTTTCTTTTTTAATTTTCATAATAGGACAATGAGGTTTTTATCTACCACACCACCATGTGCAAAAATATATAATCCAATAAATATTAACGCACACATTAAATAGCCATAGTTTATATCCTCTTGTCCCAACTGTAAACAAATCTTGAAGTTAAATAGTAAAGGTAGCAATTACGAATATTATATGCGTAGGGTTATTAAAATGTGTATGATATTGATTATTGTTTTGATACGCAATAATCAAATCCATTAATGGAGCAAGATGCGTGTCGAGTGTGTGCACTAGTCCCGTTTAGGATAAAGTGTTCTTGTTTATTGACGTTTTTTTGATACGCACCACAAGAGTTCATTATGTTGAATGGTATGCTAAAGTGTGTGAGTGAAAGAGGGACAAATCTAAATACTCTTGCAAAATGGGATGTGTGTGTACTACTATAATAAGTGTATATGCACCTATATATCTCTAATATTCTGAATGAACTTGATGACGGTGATAATCGTATCAAGTTTTTATTTCGTACTTTTGATTATTGAATAATTATAAGAGACAAAAACAAGACAAGTGATCGAGTGATGTTACTTTGTAACGTATTAAGAAAGTCCATCTGAAGGCGATCCTCATTTCAAAAAACGGAAAGTAAACTCCCAAGATGATGTCTTTCGCTGTTCTAATATTTATCTGATTAAAATAAAATGTGGGTTAACCACAGTCACAAATATACAACGTTCAAAATCCAACAAGTGAAATGCACCACGAGGATTGTTTTCCTCAGGTTATCGGCGACGGTGAGGTTATATAAAAAATCATATAACACCAACCAACGCCAAAAACTTGTGTTACAAAGATTTATGACTTCTTTTGACACATTTTTCTCTGTTTAACCGTGTGTGTACAAAAATAGAAAAATTATACTTTGAAGCAAGCAAAGCGCTTCTCACTTTTCTAATCCTTCTTTACAGCAGTTTTTTTTTAAATTTGCTCCTTGCTACCAGCTAAGAATGGTAACAGTAATTTTCTTGGGCGTAGTCTGTCCGTTTGTAAATAAAAATTGTGAGTGCAGTTTTGTTGGAGATTTGGTGGTGCAGTGTTAAAACATATAATTGCATAATTCGGGAGAGGACACATTATTTTGCACTTTGAATTTGTATATTTGTTACTGTAATTTGCATCATGATGACCCTTGAAATAGGTTTATCTGCGAAAATCATTTAATACCTCTAAAATTTCCTTCAGTTTTGGTTGTGGTGAGCACAAAATTAACTATATAGTTACTCATCGCGTTCCTTCTCCGTTTGCGTAGGACACAGTATGTTATAACATGACGTTAAAAGTATGACAATGAAGTCAAACAAACGTTGGCCTATATGGATGAACCAAATTGCAGAGCTTGGGGAAATTCTGATGATGATATCATGCGAGGATTTACCTCAAGGAACCTTTTTCACAGTGTTTTGCGTAGGAAGCGTGTAAGGGCATATTTTCTTAACGCAGTGGTTTTCAAAAATGCGTAAAGTATAAATTTACATAATATGCTTTAAAACGTTTAGGCAGTTTGTCAATGAGTAAAATAATTTAGAAACCGACAGGACAATCGCGTTATCGTGATTTCCCAGCTCATCCAGGGTAGAAATATGGAAGGTCTTTGGTACGCCTTCTTGCACACGCCACATGCCATGGGCAGGGCATCTTCTTGTCAAAGCCACTTGTGATTTAATGGATGAGCTCAATTATTTCGTTTTCAATAAAATTATCAACATCTTTTGCCATGATTTACTTTGATTACTTAAGTATCGATAGAGGGTAATAATTTACGCATACGCACTCTACGCACTTGTGACTATACTGTTATAAGATGCACACACACACAGATACAATTAATTCATCTGAGGATACATATTTCGTCCATTTGGTCCGTAGTGCGCGTTGTTGTGTGCGTAGGCAATAAATCACGACCGTTTTGATTTGATTGCTTTGATGATGCTGGTGGCTAGTAACGCTTTTTATAAGTAGGTGCAGTTTTTGATTACTTCATTTTACATACCGACATATATCAAGTGCGTAATTAGACATGCTCACACAATAACGAAAATCAACTTCCGTGCGTATCGACGTAACGCTTTGGAAGTCCGATTGCAACAACCCACCAATTACGCATTATAATAATACCAATATCAAAAGGGTCCAATGCATAATAATATGATGGGTAAGATATTGAAGGTGAAGTCACTTACAGCCACTTGTTTCATGTTTCTTTTATTCCATCACCAGAAGCTCCCCCAACGATATTGAGTGTGTTTGACAAGTGTCAATACAGTCATTCATCATGTCACTGATTAGATTGATCATCCCATGATCCTTGGTCTATTTTATTGGTTTGCGTATCCAATACACTTACTACTACTGCTGACATCATCGACACTTTGAAAAAAGTAAAGCATTTCAAAAGCAAGTTAGTCCTGCGTGTTGGGGACGTGATCGGAAGTTACAATTTTGACACAAGGAAACGGCACATGAAGTACACACCTTGTAACACGCAGAGTTGCCCTCTCAGGTCAAATTTGGAAGTTAGCCATTAAAAAATCATATCAATGTCATTGTAATTGCTATATCATCATCGTAATCATCATCATCAGTTTCTCGACTCAATCAGGTCATAACAATAATGACAACAATTGCAGTAATAAAACCAATTGAATCTCACTACCGTACATACGATTTTGGCATGTGATGTTTAGGAATGCCATTGAAATGAAATGACAAATGTCCAAACAACTCATCATTTGTTCCACGTGGTGGTATCAGACTTTGGATCACAAGTACCAGAGTGTGTGTAGTGTGTACACTGTACAGCAATAAATATGGTAATGGTGTGCAATTGTAAATTTGTAAATATGCCAGAATGTGTAATACAATCTGAGTAAAATGTAAGGTAATCCTTTGATTTTTTTTATTTATTCGTTTTTATATTCTTTTGCAACAGTTTTGCTTCTGGTCATTTCAGCAATTTACAATGTCATTGCAAATTACACTTGTATTCTCATGTCTAGAAAAAACAAGTCGTAATTGTCAGTTGAAAATTAAAGTGTGAAATGAAATCAATGAATGAATGACATGCATATTATGACATGACAGCGGCAGGTGAGATATGAGAGAAGTTGAAGAAAGGCGACAATAAGAATGCAATCTTTAATGCCACTGACAATGAACAATAGTCGTAGAGGAGGATTTTAATAATAAATGAAATGAGAATAATGAGAGCAATCTCATCATCATATTCATCATCTGCTACATCATCCAAACCCCTTCGGCATCTATATTTCGTGGCAATAACTCAAATGAATGCATACGCACAATGACCTTGCGTTTACACACATCAAAACGCTTAACAACTACTATCAACGCATGATCTGCAAATATAGGGTGCCGCACGCACAAAGTAAAAAAAAATGATGATGATTTGAACAAAAGATAAATTGTCTTCCAAAAGTTTTGCATTTTATGATTCAGGTAATTCAAACCTAAGGATGACACAACTGCATCATGCAACAAAAACAATGAATTTTAATTTTCCTTCTGGCTTGAAGTTGACACTGACTTAATACGGCCGGTTTCTTAGAGCAAATATGTGTATCTTTTACACCCCACCGGTTTGTTTTGTCCATTTTAAAGTTAATCTCAAACTATTAATTCGATTAAATTGGAGAATGCCTGACACTTTGCAAAGATTATTTACCTTATGCAGGCATTTTACTAGACTTTTGTTATAAGCCGATCATATCACAAATGATTATTTTTATGGTCTCAACGGAATGCACAGCCCATTGCATCCCATTAAATCGTGTCCTAGTCATCTTTGTTACTCCAATTACGGCATCGCAAAATCCTATCCTTTTAAATTGGGAAGTTCGCCATTTCGCTTTGCATTGTTTGCTGCAGCACGGCATCAAATCAAAACTATTTGGCTTTAAAGTTGGATAAAAAACTAACGAGGGTAAAATAAATTGGATTTTTAAATGACTTCAAACATGGAAAATGATGATGATCAGAAAGATTATATCAAATAACGTTTTTTTCTCATCCTTGAAATACTTTTCTTGCGGGGTCAATAAAATCGTTTTTCTCAGGATGCTCAGAAGATACACAAAATATATCATGCATGTTGGCCGGTCATATGTCGTGTATTAATTACGTATTGTTAAACTGTAACAGAAGTAGCGTTTTCACAGGTATTGTACCAAAACATCATTAAAAGTAAGTCGATGCCATATATGTGTTTAGCATCTCCTTGCCTGTTTTTTGCCCTCTCTTTCTTGAGCTATATCATGCTGGGCACGCACACATAGCTCCAAAAGTGAAAAACAAGGATGAAAAGAAATAGATTATTGCAAGTAAATGATGAACATTAAGTTTAACAATTGGAAGCAAAATATGCATGTAAATCTTTAAAATGGCCCTTCAAAAGAAGGCTAGGTTTGGTTACTGGGTAGTATTGAACAAATCTCGTGGTTTTGAACTTTTACTGTTAAGATAATCATCATCATCACAGTAGTGCCTGCTTCTCGTATCACAATCCTATATGAACATACGCCTGATCCTTATCTATATTTTGGATTATCAGTAAAAAATAAACCATAAATTGAAAATAGCTATAAATCTTTCATTGAATGATAATTAGTAAACTTCAATGATTTTGTAGAGAGTCAAATGAATAAGAATGAAACGGTAAAAGCATTAACTGAGTCGAGAACGAATAAAAAAACCAAGTGTTATAATCAACAAAACACATAAACTTCTTCTGTATGTGAGCAACAGGTAGCAAAACAAGTAAAGCATTGCCTTATAATCTCTTATAATCTTAATCTATTGAAAATTCATCAACTTCGTCGGATCATAACAGTGTCATATATATCGCCTGGTATAATGATAAATGAAAGCCGGCTTGACTTGGGAGGTTAGATTTTTGTCGTGACGAAAATTATATAAAGATAACACTTTACATTTTACAATCATAATTCGTACACTATATTGGACCACGCCATGTAAAAATATTCACACAGCTGTCAATGGGAGCATTGTAAATTGAATTATGCGTTTATATTTATGTATTATGCATATTATGTAAAAATGTCAAGTTCACAGTTTCCAAATACGAAATTTCTGTCGTATTGTTTCAATGCTTCAGATTCAAATGTTGTGATAACAAGTTCATGGTGTAAATAATTGGAATAGTAATGCAATAGTGAGTGTGTACCTAGGTAGTACATAAATAGCATATGTAGGTATAGGCGAAGAAGTAACAAAAGAAAATATAAATAGTGTGGAATGAATTAAGAGATTGGTCTGCTTTTAACCGTCTGCAACAAAGTTGAAACTTGATCTGCTCCGATGATAGCCAAAAGTATGAATGGAGACGAAAAACTATAATATTTTGATTTTGAAATGAGCATAGTGCAGCACAGACAAACATGCTCTAGAAGAAAACGAGAACCAGACAGGTTGTAGAGAATGGAATGTACTCTTATCAAAACTGAAATGATTTGAATTGCACCCACAATTAGCATTTCTCATTTCTTAATCTTATTTTCATGTGCAGATCTTGTCATTGAAGATAATCCGTTGATGTACAACCAATCAAGGACAATAGCTCCTCATTAAGAGATTCATTGACATTATTCCAGAGAGTACATATGGGTAGTCACAAGTGGTAGGTCATATACACGCAATATATAGGTACATAGGTATTTAGTTGCCGACTTCTTTTGTTTTTATGTCGAAACCCCCTGCCAAAAATACCTGACGAAGTGATCTGGATTTTTTAGTCTACGCCGCACCGCTCGCTTATACTCTTTGCCAATTTGGTAAAAATGCAATTCAAACTGTAAAGGTGTCGAATTGATTGGAAAAAATCAACATTGCTAATTACTCATTAGCAACTTTTATTCAGATCATTGAAATAAAGATGGAGGTTTATGACTTGTCTTGCTCACTTATTGTTCACTTGGCAGAAACTCATCGTAACTTTATATGACATTGAAATATGTGAAGAATGCTTAGAATAGCACAACAATATATTGCTTTCTTTATCGAACTTGTTGAACTGATTTAGAACATTGTTGTTTTAGAGAAGTGATGATGTTGCCAGTAAATGGAATTAATTTATGGAAATTTATGCAGTGAAGACAAGGTATTTTTATTATATGATTGTCCTCTACCTAGCATTTGCATTGGCCCATCTGCTATCTTAATATTGATACTTTGTACGCTGTGACCTGTTGCGACTGTACTTACGATGATAGTATTTGAGGTAAAGTTCCATTCCCGTGGATCAATTCTATTCGAAATTTCACATCGTATTGTACCGTCCTGCTGATTGTTGGTGTCTCATTTGGCCAAACCCAAATGGCTAATATTATCTTTATCTTTGCTTTATTTCGCAGTTAAGTAATGTGGTCGATGGTCATCACCATCTTACTCGTTTCTACTTGGGAAACTCCCTTTGTTACAACTACATGATTAAATATGATTTGGATTTCCTTAAAAAATCATTTAAAAAGCAATGCGGATCTACCCTACTAGGGAATAATGAGAGGGGGTAACGCCGACTCGAGACTAGAAAACTATTTTTGTTTGTTTCTGCCTTACTATATTTTTATGCAATTATTAGCGGAATCGTGAGTGTACTTTGTATATTCACTGTATATATTC
Organism: Sinodicranocentrus sp. ZH6; assembly: GCA_027743935.1. Taxonomy (NCBI): domain Eukaryota; kingdom Metazoa; phylum Arthropoda; class Collembola; order Entomobryomorpha; family Entomobryidae; genus Sinodicranocentrus; species Sinodicranocentrus sp. ZH6. The sequence continues at coordinate 4,509 of JAHZNA010001028.1, read as the reverse complement.
AATATGATCATTATCGACTTTTCAACTCGTCCATTGTCGAATAAACAGATATTTGACACTGCAAACAATTTTAAGGGCAATTGGATGCAGGATTTGTAAACATTCAAATTAGGCAAAGGTGTTGATCCATTTGAACTGCTATCAAAATGATTGGATTGGAAATTACGCAGTCAATGACAAAAATAAATATTTGTAGAGTTTCATAACATATATATCATGGAGATATGATATTTGAGCATAGGTCGTCGGGTGGTCGGCAAGTGGAGAATATTACGAAATCTAGAGCACACACTACCCACACCAATAAAAGAAAAGGATTCAGTTTCCAACACCTATGCAATTGCTGTTTAGTTAACTGAAAAGGTTATTTTCATGAATGATGACACAATACACTAGATTGATACTGATAAAGATATCATTTCAAAGAAAGTATCTCTTCGTTGAGCTGCAAAAGAGATAGGTGTATGTACATTTTTCGCATCTTGTTTGCAACTCTACTCTGAGAGCGGCATGATCGACACGATGACAGGACGGGCACGATGCACACACTCCTCAACGATTTTAATTGCCCACCAGACCTATCATCCTTTTTTTGCAAACTGCTTGAAATCTTATTGCAAAATGTTTCAGTTTTAAATTTATACCGTTGGAAAGCAAAAGTCACTGGTGCAATAAACTCTGCACCTTTTCTTCCAAAAACAGATGCACGCCGAGACGGAGGGTCCTTTCTGCAAGCGGGGTTCCTCCACTTTTAATTTATTTCTCGTTGTTGGGGAACAACGCAATTAGTGTTCAACTCAATACGACTTAATCATCTGAAAACGCTATATCTCTGATTCCTAGGGTGTTTCTGGGCAGGACAGAGACAAATAATGTTTATTGAACATAAAGTCAGCATGTAAACAAGAGTAACAGCACTAAAATCACTTTGACACAGTGGGGAAATATAAAAAATCATACATTTTGAATGGAAGGAGTAGTGTATAGAACAAGATTTTGACATACCACATATCGTATTCTGGGCAAAAGGTACAACAACTTGATATTTTATTGTCCTTTTTCCTTTGCTCCTGGCATAATTGGCCCTCATGCTGCTAACCATGCCGTTGAGCTACTGAATCGAAAATAGATTGTCAACAAATCATAATAAAAGGTAAATGGGCTGTGTGATCTCATAACTGCCAAATGCAATATTTTTTTCTAAGCTGTATTTGCTGTGGGATGAGAGCTTATCATAAAAAGGAGATAGTCGTATTTACTTTTCGTTGTAGGCAGCAGTTAAACAATTTTATTTCATTTCTTGCCAGAAATCAGCTCAATGAGCTTGTTCATACGAGGCAATAAATTAAAATACGCCCACCAGCAGTTACTAAAACGTGCGTCATCAAATAGTACAAATATCTACGACAGATTATCTCATCAGCTAAATTGGATAGCGCAATGCGTCACTGTTTTCTGTTTGTTGAAGTTTGGTTGATAAATGAATAACCAGAGAAGAGCAAGTATTTAATTAATTAATCTTGTATAAACTTTGCTGTCAGCTTAATCTTGATACATATTGTTTAAATACGGAAGATTAGCCCAATCAGAAAATACAATAGGCTTGGAAATGTGCAATTCCTGGCCACAGCTTATTTTTTCAGAGTTGCGAATCCTAAGCTGGATCCTGCGCGATGAATATTTACATGTGGTACTGTTTTGTCAGGATAAAAGTCATGATACAAAATACAGGTTAATTGTGATAGTTAGTCAACAAATAAAAAAAGGAAACAAAAAACGCTCAAAGGGATTTACTGCATAATTTAGCAATTGAACTCAATATGTCATCGAGTTATAGTGCAACACTTTATCCTACCCCACAATTAAACTTGGTGTGTGAGGTCCCCACCAAAATGATGGATCGTTTTAAACTCAAAACGTCTTTGGTCCCACGCTGACACTTGATATGATTATTATGACTGAATTTGTTTTTAACAGGTATCACTTTCAGGTAGGTCAATATCACCTTCGGGATGCAAATATTGTTAGCTCATTTAAAATTTAAAGGACTTTTGCTATTTATCACTTTGATAATTATATACCACATACGTCATTTGTACTTTTTGGACGTGCGTGTGAGCATACGCAATGAGAGAGAAAACGCCAAAAGGTTTTGTCCTGAAAGTTCATTTGAGTGCAATTTGTAACTGAGCTCATTATCTCAAGAGAGGCGGTGCAGGATACAAATTGGTGCATGTTTAAGCAAATATGCTAATATTGTAAAATTGGAGTCTACATGACAGTGATTACTGATTAGCGGTTGTTGATGCATCAATCATTCCAAGATACCAACTGTCCCGTTGTCTCTAACCTTTAAGGTCCTTAAGATTCAATGGCACTTTAAATTGCTCATTATCAGTTTATGCTAAAAAGTTGTGGTTATTAATGCATACAAAAAATGTTAGGATATGTAAGAGAAAAATTCATCTCCATTCCATTCCAATTTCATTTTGGATTGAGTAGAGATGTATTGATGACATGATGAGATACAGTGAACTGGAACTGTCGATAATTTCAAATATGAAATAGCATTTACCTACCAGGCATACAATGTTTTAATAATTATGCATTCGTGGGACTCATTTTTCATAAAAATCTACGTAAATTAATTGGTGTTTTGGCATTGCACATTTACCTCCACGTATATAACGAAGTCAGTATGTTATATTACAACAATATAAAATTGCGTGTCAACTTTTCCACGAATCCAGAGAGATGCTACGGGCACTGGTCTGATAATCTGATTTCTAGGAATGATTTCATGTAATAGTGTCGAATCTTTAAAATCTAGATAATGAAGTAGACCAGCGACAAAGCATTTACTCATTGTCAGTTGCTTCTTTGTCAACTGATCGATCAGACAACTTGCAAGCATTTTTACATGACATCAGATTTGTTACTCAAACTGTGTTGAATATATCAAATAGAGTCAATCAGTAAAACATACTTTATTGTCCCTTCGTGACGATTTTCATGTTGTCTGCTTTCATGCATCATCAATGCATAATGATTGTTATCTAACCTAACCACACATATAGCCTGAGGGTAGCATCTTCAAATAATGGTTGATCGCAATTAACGTTTGATGATAAAAGCAAAATAAGTGATTTTTTTCTTATTTTTCTAGGCTAAAGTATGTAAACCTCGTACAAAATACAGCTACTGGTATTCAATTCATTGTGAGTTTACACATTATCACCCATGCATGTACACATAATTCACAAAATGAGCGATGAGGAGTTGAATCATTAATATGCATATGTACACCAAGAATTCAAGTTACAATCCTGAAAGAATTGACCAATTAATTATCTAACTTTCACGAATAAAGCAAATTCGGCCCGTTTATGAGAAACCCCTTGTTTAAATGGTTTCACTGCAGCATTTTTTAACTATCCAATCAAGGATGATTCATCTGCTTAATTTCCTTTCATTCTCTAGTTCTGGTTTATTTAGCTTTTGGCATTTTTGGGATGACTTTGGCCTACAAAGATATGCTATTCCTTACTCCTGCATACGCTTATCATTTCACCATGACTAGTAGATTTATGCTCATATTAAAAGGTAAACGCAGAGGTCATTAAGTTATCTTATGCGAAATAGAAACATTATCGAAAACTCAGACTACCGTTTATTAGGTGACTTTGTGTATTTTTTATGAAGGTTATGTAGTACCAATTAAAAAAGCTACATACTATGTACTAGATTAACTAACCCCTTAATAATAATTAGTTGGCGAATGAGCCTGGAGCGACCTATCGAAATAAATACATAAATATGTGTACAATAAGGGGTATATCGAACTAAATAGGAAATTATAAGATGCAAGTACTCATCGAGCCTGTGATTCAATAGCAACACAATTATTCAATTATTGTTCCACAATTATGCTCCATAATTATGTAAAAATTGCAGTATAAATTAAAGTTTCCCTGAAGGGCAACGACTACCGGATGCGATACCTCTGCCTCTAATATTGATATAAGTAAAACAAAATCAGAACATTTTGGCTGAAACTTATCCTTAGAAAGGTGGGGCAGAAGAGCAAGACCAAAGTCTGAGTGCTTTGCGGGATTTGTTAGGCTTGCATCCCCTTTCTTCAACCTAAGGAAGGAGTAGAAGAAATGCGTTACTTACACAATGCATGTCAATGTGAGAATTTGCAAATATTAAAGTATGCTCCAGAAGTATTTTGAAATGTCAGGCTAATACACATCGACGTATTTGCTAAAAACATCACACGCCAACCTATGATTTTTTCAATTAATATCGAATCGGATGACCAGAATTTTACGAAACATTTACCAAACATAATTTAATAGAGGTGTGATTACGTGTTATGATCTTTTTTTAGTGCGTACTAGTAGTCTAGTAAATGCAAGATAAATATGATATGCGTTTGTAGGAAGTTAGGGATATTTTGTGTGCGAGCGAGCATGTTAGCTGGAGGAAAGTGTGCTCCGTTTCTGT